>JARKHS020032217.1:0-23609 GCA_030143305.2 Amblyomma americanum
TCTTTTATGACTCTAGACGGTGGTGGCGTCACCCTGTTCAAAATATGTGTAGTCTCTAATGCCTCTTTTCTGCAAAGCCCATTGTGTACATCGGATCTCGTTTTTATTTGCGGGAATTCCCAGCAATCTTTAAACATAGTTAATTTGACCGTGCGTTCACGAAGAACGAAGCAATATCATATCGAATGTTTTCTTTCTGAGGAGATGTTGCCGATTCGTGCTCTTATGTTCGCGGAAACATAGTTGTAGAGCTGGAGGACGAGGTATTTGGCATATACTATATTTCAAGAGATATAGCTTGAATCGCCAGGTTAAACGAGGTGGTGGCGTATCGCTGTTTCGTCAAAAACGAATTACAATGTGAACTTCTTGATGAATTTTGTGTTGTCAACGCCCGCTATTAGACACGCTCCTATTCGGCTTATATGTGTTTACTGTGTACTATTGCGCCGTCCCTCTGCCAATATGAGTGTTTTATTTCCTTTCTGGATTCTCTTCTTGAATTTGTGAATTATTACAGATTCAGTATTGTACCTGGTGGTGACCTAATATTAAGCTCTTGTCAAACCGCTAGCATTGCGACGCGGAAATTAGTCAGGCTGTTCAATGTTCAGTGCTGTAGGAATACTACAATTGACCCAATGAGAGTAACAAAAGAAACAGAGACATTGTTAGATCTTTTCAATACAAATTATAACCAAGATCACTTAACTTCTGCAGTAATCAGTCTAACAATTAGCGATCACCTGCATATTTTATGCTTGCTAACCGTGCACCTAATTTAAAAAGACTGCAGCGAATTTTTTAATGAAACGAATCCTGGAGCAGCGTACGATAAATTTACCATAATATTAAAACACCCTACACGATACATAATCGCCTACGTCGAGGTCGTAAGCCTTGGATCAGCAATGCGCTACTGAACCGGATAAAAAAGGCGACAAAATGTACAGCCACTAAAAACGAAATGTCTAGACGCGTTGAAAACCCTCAGATCTTTTAGAAACAAAGCTACAAAGCAGCTTCGAGTTGCAAAACAAAAGTATTATGAGAGTGACGTGACATGTAAGAAATTGTAAACTAATCTAGGAAATATATACCACGACCAATTACCAAACTTCTGGTGGCGTAGATGTTGAGGGAAATAACGCTTTCAATGATTTTTTTCTTCTATTGCCCTGACTTCAATATCTTGCGAAGAGGTACTACTGAGCAATTATTCACACGGGAACTCAATCATATTTTTTAATCTAATTTCAGATGGCGAGGTTTTGGCGGCACGCAACCGTCTTAACAATAGCAAATCTGTGGGAGGGGCAGGTGTTCAGGTAAAGCCAGTTAAATTTGTTATTCTCGATATATCGAACTGCCTGGCAGATTTTCAACTGGCGTATTCAAACGCAACGAGCAGTCTGAGAGGTTGGCAGTATTTAAAAAAAGCGATAAAAAAAGACCTTACTATTGCCCAATATATATCCTAACTTCTCAAAAGGGTTTGTAAAAGGCAATTCTCACGCGTGCATGCATGTAATTTATTAATCACAATATTTTAAATTCCGCTCTATTCGGTTTTGCGAATTATTGTCTACTGGGCCTTTTCACTCAAAAATAGTACATATACTAGATAATTTTGAAGAAAAAAAATCGTTTAGGCATATTCATGGATTTTTCGAAAGGTTTCGACAACATCAGTTACAAAACGTTATTCAATAAACAAGACAGGTATGGCATACGTGGCACAGCCCACTCTCTAACATTTTCTTAAACAGCCAATAGGGCGTAGTATGTAGAAATGAATGGTCTCTCCTCCGCAGTCAAGCCCGTCATCCCGGGTGTTCCACAAGGCAGTCTTTTAGGACCCCTTCTTTTCATTCTCTACATCATTGATATTGTACCACATATACCCAGCTGCGAAATACATTATTTCTGCTGACGACAGCAGACCGTTTTTTTTTTCTGGTCATTCAAGCATAGGGCCATTAAAACTGCTAACACAACCTTGGCCGAAATTGACCATTGGGCTTGCAAAACAGCACAAACTTAATGTCATTAAAGCAAAGGCCGTTGTCTTCCACTACTAGAAATAAAACACTGGAGCTGCATCCTCTGCGGAACTTAAATGGAAATTCACATAGAATACTTAGTCGACAGAAAGTAGCACGGACAATTGGTTGCTTACGCCGAGACTGCTCAGTATTTCCGCTTTCCATTAACATTCTCCATTATAATTCACTCTTTTCATCTCTTAACTATTGCTCATTAGTAGGAGCAACAAGAACAGCAGAAGACAGCACAAAGTAATGCTTCAAAAAAGAGCTACCAGATTAATTTATAAAGCATCATAGCTCGCGCATGCAGGACCAATATGTAACGCACACAGGACCAATGTTTAAGCAGCTAAAATGATTAAAATGACACCTTTTTGTAAGTACAGGCTTTTGCGAATATAAAAACAAGGCATCACTAAAAAGAACACATTAGCACTCAGAGCGGCGCTGCAAGACTACATAAAAACATACGACACCCACAACTCAGAGTGTTGGCACGTTACGGGGTCCGCGACAAACTATGGCGGGCAGATGTTTCGCTTCAGGCTTCCTAACTTATTAAATGAATACTCAATCAATAGCAGCTAAAATTTCGCACTTCTCCTCTTGAAATTAATCCGTGATATGTTTATGTGAGTATATATTCCTCGCGAAACAGTATTCCCGCTTGTGACGTGTTCCTCCGTGTTACTGTTAAGTATTTTCCCTGACTTACCCTTGTGTGTTTTTGTACCCCCCTTTACAATTCTGTTCAATCTCCGCCGGCTGCAGCTGCGGTGGTTAAGATATTAGATAGCAATTGCCGTGGCCGGCAACATTCGTTTTCTTGCTTTTTTATTTATTCATTTAAATAAACCACTAATGTTCAATAGTTATTCATTTATGTAAGCGTGGCTTTTTGTCTGCTGTCAAATATCAGGGCAGCCGCCCTGTCAAGCTGCTCTTGGAAGCAGATTTTTAGCGGCTGCTCCGTTCGGTGCAACAAAAGAAAAACACATTATATATTATTATTATTAATAATAATAATAACTCAGCGGCACTAGGATTAAATATCTTGGCGTCTGGATTAAACTGATCGGGAAATACTGTAGTCGCTAACTTTAATTGCATGTCTGTTCTTGCATCTCGTTCCCGGACCTCGCCGTGCACCTCTTACAACGTGCGTTTATTCCGTCTTTTGTTTCTTTTTTAATATTTCATTATGTGCCATTAAACCTAGCAACACATCTTCCTTTTCCCTTATATCCGTCTTTTTTGATACTTTCGTTCCATCATTGCCAGACCGACCAAGTCCTCTCCTGCGTGCTCACAGCCACCCTCCTACCTCTCCTACCTCTCCCCTCCTTTTTCTTTCACTTTGAAGCATATCCGCATATCCTTCTGCGCTTCTTCAGCTCGGTTGCTTTTCTTGCTATCGCTGCCAGCTTTCTAGGTGCAGGCTCCTCTCGGCATGCACACAGGCAGTACGCGTGTTAGGTTGTACAGCATAGGCCGTGGACGCGGACCCGCTGAAGAATCAGGCGGGTCATGGACGTCTCGGAAACCAATGCGAGAAGCTTCTGTTCGGTGACTCTACGGTTTTTTTAGTTTGGTGGGGAGACTGGAGAACGTCGTTGTGAATGGAAAGCGGGAGCCGGAATAGATAGCATGAAAGTGTACGCAGCTCCCTCTCGCTTCTAGCCTTGAGAGGAGAAAGCTCGCTCGCCTTCCCACCCCCTTTCTAAAAGAAAAAAAAAAGAAAAAAGGGAGCTCTGAGCTCCCAGAACCGGTAGGGTAGTTCGTACTCCGCAGTTCTTGTCATGTGACTGCGCATCAACCCCTCCCCACTCCCGCACTTAGACACGCTACGTCACCCCCGTCACGTGATTGTGACTCCGTCGCGTTTTTTCGAGCCACGCTTCGTTTGCTAGAGTGACAACAGTTCAGTTGGAGCCCAGCCACTCCCGTTCCAAAATGGCGCACGTGTTTGTGAAATGGCAAGAAGAAAAATGCGATGTGTACGCGATCCGCGCCTTAGACGCTGACGTTGGTATGCAGCTTCTAGCAAAAGAAAGCGCCATAGAAGAACTGCGGGGCATTGTGGTGATGGTTGAATGGGAAGCCAGCCAGCCACCAGCGTCGGCAACCCTTCTGGGTTTCGGTAAGTGTCATCATTTACTTTTTGGTCACATTTGTGAATGACTCTGTCATAATTTAGTGCTTCGCATGAAATGCAGGCACGGAGCGTGCAATGGAGCGGCAAAGAACGCGGCTTGCTCTGGAAGCAGAAGTAGGCGCCGTCCCGAACACTCCCGAGACCGAGACCGAGAGCGGAACGCAGCCGCCAACCAAGAGACAAAAAGTAAGTGTGGTTTTCGTCATCCCCAACATTCTCTCCACCTATTTTGCTTCGGTAACCTTTAACGCTATAATATATGGCGAACAAAGCATGCTGCTTGCCTGAGAAAGAACATAAATTCAATGTTGAAGGAAGTAGACAACCATTTTTTTTTCAGGAATGGTAAGCAATGTGGACATACGATGAACAAAACATTGCTACTGGCTAACGGCTTGAGCGAGTAAATCGCGATGAGTGGAGGTTAACCCTCGACACCGACAGCAGAGTGACCGCTCGGATAAGGGATATCATCGTCATCAGCCGGACTTACCCACTCCACGGCGAAAGCCTCTCACATATTCCTGCAATTAACCCGGTCCTATGCTAGCTGCATCCACTTGACCCCTGCTAAATTCTTTGATTCCTAAGGAAGAAAAGCGTAGCACGGGGCGGCAGAAAATTAGGTGGGCGGATGAGGTTAACAGATGATGTAAAGGTGAGCAAAAGTTCGAGCTAACATGTAATACAGACAAATGAAATATTTGTAACTCTTCAAGAGCATGCCTTAAGGAAAGATAGAATGTTCTACTGGCGGCCAGCTGAAATTCCGGGCCGAAATTCGTCTTCTCATTGTCTACTTAGGATGCCATAAAAACAGCTTTCCTGACGTTTTTTGTGGCAATGATTCTGCCGGCAAAGCTCGTTTTCACCATTGCTGGAAGCAGTTCTAGACTGACCTAACTCTTTGCCAGCGGTCGACTGCAGCTTAAAAGTAGTTCAACCGTTATTTCTTCCGGCCATCTGCGGCTAGTGAGAACATCGGATTGCTAATTTTAAATTACTATTGCGCTTGGAGGCAGCGAAGATTGAAAGAATGAATAATAGTCTGCACCAACTACCACAAAACGTTCAGCATAGTGGCCTCTGCGGTCGGAGCATTGCTGAGCAGTCTTAAGGCAAGCTCAGAGTTTACACTTCAATGACGAAAATGTGTACTGGGGCATTTTACTGTCATCTCAAGTAAATTTAAAGAATGTAAGTAATTGATACATTGTAAGATTTCTTTGCATACATTAGTTTCTTCATTTTTCCTCTTTTTTTGTCAGAGATTAAGTGGCTAAAAGAAAGCACCCGAAATGTTATAACCTGCAGGGTATCGTGCTGCATTTTGGAAAAGTTCGTGATAATCGGAACTTTAAAACTCTCGGCTGTGGCGCATGCAATACGAAGACAATTGTGTCTTCGTATTGTCTTCGTAATATTCAGTTAAGTTTGTATGTTTACTTGTGGTAAATGGATTAGGTGGTAATGGCATGTGAAATGCACATTTGGTTCTTCCACTCATTAACCAGTTAGGTTTATATGTTCCTTTGTGCTCCTCTTAAATGGGTGAAATGGTAATGGCAGTAAAATGAACATTTTTGCTTCTTCCACTCTTTTTCATGATTACCTCTTTGCATAATGTTGCTTGTGGTCTTGAACCACAATCCGAGCCAAAAGCAAGGACCTGATTCCTTGAAACTGAATTCAGAGCTTGTGCAATGCTACAACTGCTCTACACTTGGTTTTGCTTTTATTTTTTCAGGGTACACATGCTCCAAGTTTCCTGGAGTGTCGGGACAACCGTTTAGATACAGCCTTTCCTCCATGGTCTCCCGAGAAATCAAATGACATCGTGGACAGTTTGTAACGATATTTGTTACCGTTTTAAAATAAATTCTCAAAACTCATACCTGATCAATGTACTCTGCGGCATTAATCTATTTTCTGGTGATCATATGGATGCATTCACGGAGTACTTTACTGTTGAATAAAGATACAGAGCGCACTAGTACTACCGTTATGCGCTTATATCACATCCACATCACAAAATTTTACATCACATCCACATGGCAAAATAAGATATCACATCCACGCCACAAAATCGAAGCTTACATCCACACCAGGAAATGTGACTTCAAATCCACATCACAAAATCGGAAATCACATCCAAATCTAAAAATCGGACATCACATCCACATCAGGAAATCGGACAAAATCGGATGTGAGTCCACATCAGGAAATCGGACATCACAACCACATCAAAAAATCGGACATCACATCCACATCAGGAAACCGGACACCACAACCACATCAGAAAATCACATCACATCCGCATCACTAAATCGGACATCACATCCACATCACAAAATCGGACATCACATCCACATCAGGAAACCGGACCTCACATCCACATCAGGAAATCAGACCTCACATCCACATCAGGAAATCGGACATCACATACACCTCAGGAAATGAGACATCACATCCACATCAGGAAATGAGACATCACATCCACATCAGGAAATAGGACCTCACATCCACATCACAAAATCAGGCATCACATCCACATCACAAAATCTGACATCACATCCACATCACAAAATCGGACATCACATCCACATCACAAAATCAGACATCACATTCACATCACAAAATCAGACACCACATCTGCATCACAAAATCGGGCCTCACACCATCACAAAATCGGCTTCAAATTACCTGCAGACTTTCCACAAAACATCGTTAACAGAAATCTCTCAAATGGATTCATCATATCCTCATCAGACGTTTATTCAGCACGTGCACATCAGACAATCGGCGGCAAATTTTCTGGAAACATTCTACAAAACATCATCACAACTCTTCACCAGAAACTCCTCAGAGGATGCATCATATCCTCATCAGACAATTAGTCAGCACGTGCACATCAGAAAATCGGCGGCAAATTTTCTGGAAACATTCCACAAAAAATCATCACAAGTCTTCACCAGAAACTCCTCAGAGGATGCATCATATCCTCATCAGGCAATTAGTCAGCACGTGCACATCAGACAATCGGCGGCAAATTTTCTGGAAGGTTTCGACAAGGCCTCCACACAAACATCAACATGAACACCACAGAAATTCTGTTTTGTGTGATGCGAATGAGCAATAAAGATTCTGCAGAAACTCCATAATTTTTTTTGTAAGGGTGGGGCCGGGTGGGGGGGGGGGGGAGTCTTCTTGGAACGCTATAGCGCTTTGCTTCGCTCTGAAGACCACCAACTCCCGGTTTCATGCATTTCGAAATCGCTGCTCTGCTTTATTTTCCTTCTTTCGTGCCCTTTTCGCGCTGTCGTATTTAAACCTGGTGTAAGGGGACCCTTTGTTCCGGCTGGGATTGGTGGGTCCCATTTCAATATGGCCGCGGGGCCGTCATCTACCGTATCGTCGCGAAATTAACACCCGCCTCTAACCTCCTACATTACTTCAGGAAATTTTTTTTTCGGAAGATCATAAAAACGAAAGAAGTAATGAGAGAGAGAGAGAGAAAGGAAGGAAGAAAGAAAGAAAGAAGGAAAGATAGGAAGAAAGAAAGAAAGGAAGAAAGGAAGGAAGGAAAGGAAGGAAGGAAGGAAGGAAGGAAGGAAGGAAGGAAGGAAGGAAGGAAGGAAGGAAGGAAGGAAGGAGCAAAGAAACGAAGAAAGGGAGAAACAAAGAAAGAAAAAGTTTGAAAGAAATAAAGATAGAGAAAAAAAAAGGTATAAACAAACAACTTCTAGAGACTCGATCATGCTGCGGCTACAAGCATTTCCTCGAAGGCCATAATTCCGAAAATCTGCAAAGAAAAAGAAACCTTAGCTATTAACTTTTCGTCGATGTGTCAGCTTGCAAGACGAGACACTTTTCACGTACACACGCACATAAAGAAAGGAACGCATAAGTCTGCAGCTCCCTGCAAAATTTTTGCTTTACACAAGTTTCAAGGTATACACGCAAGCTCTGCTTTTACTGTCTTCCTTTTCGTGCAGCGAGTTTTTCTTCAACAAATCGTCTGTGTCTATTACCCTTTCAGCCTTACCTCTTCTCGAACCTCAAGGACGTTCTCGCCTCGCTACACTCGCGATAATTCTGAAACACGAAACAAATCCATCCACTATGGCCTCGTCTCCGAGACCCTAGGCAACAAGTGACAAGGACAACATGGGATGTGTGGAAACGCGTTTTCTCCTCTTCGTCTCTGTTGTCTCTTACGTTGGCGAATTCCCGTTATACCAGTGGGAAACCATTCGCACATTCGGGCGTTTGTAAGCGGTCACAAATCTTCGAGTAACCGCGCACATGAGTGCTGAGCGACAGATGTGAGGGGAGGAGGATGAAGAAAGAGGAGGAAGGGTGTGAGACTCCTGGCTCTCTAAAATAGCGCGCGCACCCCGAAGCTGCCAAGGAGCGCTCGGGAACGCACGAGCGGCTTTTGTAAATTCACGCGTGTCTTGCAGTGACGTCTATGGAAAATGAGAGCTAACGTCGCGACTAGTAACCATGGAAACGGCTTCTGCAATCGCTTGGCAGCGTAGTGACGCAATCTTTCGTCTGATCGGTTACTGAGATGGCTAGCAGGTGAAATTATGTTCGGCTTTGGATTGGATTCGCGCAATACTCATACTCTTTCCGGGGGCTTGCACGAGCCAGTTTGTAAAGCCCAAGTGAACTGCGGTCGATATTTCCATAACGGTTTCAAATATCTTAAAGACTCTTAAGAATCGTCAGCTTAACTAAGTAAACTGCAGGACAACAGCCTCCCCTATATCTCTCTCCAAGTGACCCTGTCCTGTGCTAGCTGCGGCCATCTTATCACCGCAAGCTTCCTAATATGGCTCCAGGACTGACTGTGAAGTGGCAATTAGAAAATCTGTCATATTAGACACATTACAGGATTCGAAGCGATTGGTGTGCTAATTTTATCCCTAAACAAGCCTAGTAAGTAGAAAAAAAAGTACATGTCTGATCATCATAGGTTGCTCGTAAAGCCGACATCAAGGATAATGATGAGCTATACTGAACAAAAAAAAATGACACGTCGCGTTCGTTCAAAGAATCGTCAGATTCGAGCCGACCGCAAATGGGCAGAGCTATGGTTGCTTTAGCCGATCATGGCCTCCACGGTCCAACCCGACCTGTACACAGGCTCGCTCGCTCGCTCGATCGATCGTTCAATCAATCAATCAATCAATCAATCAATCAATCAATCAATCAATCAATCAATCAATCAATCAATCAATCAATCAATCAATCAATCAATCTCATAAATAGGCCTGGGTTGAACTCTTCGACTTAAACCGTACGAAAAAGAACGATGAAAATACGCCGAATTCAATATTCGAAATTCGGTTTTACGCAACCGGGTAAAGGTCAGTATCCTTGACATGCGCACCAAAGCTTTCTCGATATTGAGTAGAACTTATAGTCAGTCAAATGAAAAAAAATACGATAAGAAATCCAGGGGTGCGGTGAAACGGTGTTACCGTCCGCTATCATACAAGTCTTCGCAAACCGGAGGGCTCCACTGTTCGCCAAGCGTCATCGGCTAGACTAATGCTGTCCACTGTCATCACTCGTGAAGGGCGGTTTCTTAGTTGAGCATGTTTCTCCATAGCATGTATAAGCTTCATGCGTAAGCGTCACGAAAAAGCGACGTTTTTTTGTCTACCGCGAAGGTTCAGCGGCAGTTCCACCGCTGCAGTCAGCACGCAGACCACGTGATGTCCCGCCCTCTCGCTCAATCCACAGCAACAGCCAAACGGCAAAGTAACGACTCAGTTCTTAAAAATTAACTTCAATTTTCGTTTTTGTCTGATGGTTCTATCATTTAGGTTTCTTTAACTGCGATAGCATTGACAAAACGGCCGATATATATACAACTGACTTTTGACCGCCCAGGAACGTTACACTGTAACCGGCAAAAACCATTATTTCAACCGAGTACTGACATATGTACAAAACTTTTATTCCCACATGCTTTAAATGCGACCTTTTTCTTTTATAGCCACGGGTGTGCTTCGTATCGTTGCCGGTGTGCCCTTTTTTCCTGCTGTGTCATATAATTCTTCCTAAATTGTTCATGTGCTGAGCCTGCCTAATTATCCAATCTTGATGTGGTGTTCTCTTCGGAAATGTCTTGCGAAGTGAAAAAAGTGGGGAAAAAAAAAGGGGGGGGGGAGCTGTAGATGAGAGAGAGAGACCTTGAAGGAAGCTGCCTTTCAAGGAAGTCGCCAAGTGACAGACCGCTTGAGTGTAGGCTCGAGCAAAAAAAAAAAAGTTAACAAAGAAGATACGGGCTCATTTGGGGCTCAGCTCTGGAGCCTTAGCAGCGGTAAATACTGCGCCCTTGTGTCTCGTCTGATCAGTTAATTACACACTGTTTAAAAGAGAACGATTACAATCAACCCGCACTTTGCGGTTCATCAATATCTGTTAGCCCCCTCGTTCGTGAAGTTGCTTCCTTTATTAAACAACGTGACGTAGACGGAGTTACAGGGAACCGTGGGGAGACGTCTGGAGGGCTTATATGGCCACGGTGCACTGGGCCCATGGAAGTCGAGTGCTCGACAGCTTTGTTTTCTTGGTTGTCGCTAAGAGCCGCATCAGCTCTCCGTAGGAAATAAAGAAATGAACGTTTCCATCTGGCGTTTTTACAACCAAAAAATGCGTGTAGCTTGGCAGAGAAAACCAGCCATTGGCTTGCTACGTATATCTTTTATGCGTGGTGAAGGGCCGCGTGGTGTAGTATTGTGGTGGTGAACACGAAGATGACGGCAGTGAGAGTGTGGCACAGGAACACAGCATATGGGAACATATATGCTAAGATTTACTTCATTTCGTCATCACACATTAGAACACGTGACTTCACTTCCGCCTCCACAAATGCAGTCTCGAACCACTAGCTATTATGAAGGCTATCGACCTTCGTATTTGCTAGTGGATTGCAGTCGAACCTAATTGAAACAAAACAGTTTATAATAATATAGTGGCTATAACGAAGGGCTGACGATTCCCTTTGGAAGCTCGGTAAAGACGGTCTATAACGAAGTTACGGCTATAACTAAATAATCGCCGGACCCCTTCAACTTTGTTATAATGAGAGAGAGGAAAAAGAGAGACTTTAATGAGTACAGGAGTGGTCTGCCCGGTTGTTGGCCTAGCATGCTACTCCAGTCATTATAATGAGGTCCAACTGTGTTAGCTATTGCCGCTCACATTTAAGTCCTGGAGACTTTTGTCCCCCCATAGTATGTTAAGCACAAAGAACACCAGGGGGTCGAAATCCGGAGCCTTCGCTTACGGCGAGTCTCACAGCCCACAGTGTTCATATGACACATAAACTAACTTGATCATCAATCAACATCACATTCGCTGAACATTCGTCGCAGGTACTCTATTTCACATTCCGACTGGGCTCGTCTAAACTCCCCAAAGTGATTTCCTGTACCACTGCAACCCCTTTCCGAGCCATCAAAATAAACAAAGAGCCTGTGCGTCGCTGTTACCCGGTTTTCTAAACCTTCAACCTATATCCCCCAACGGCAACTACGGCAGACGCCAACCAGACCGGGACGTCTAGCGAGGCCAGACAGGTGAAGACGCAACCCAGGGTAAGAGCCAACCTTAGCGGTGCAACTCAAGACTGCAACCCCGCTGCAACGTGCGTTCGACCTCACGCTACGTCCGCACCCTGCTTGCGGTGCAAACGTCCGCCGCGCCCTCCGCCTCGTTGAGGCCCCACAGCTCCAGAAGGGTGCTCCTTTCTCTCCCAAGACCTCCGCCGCACAAAGCAGTAGCTGAAATGGTGGAGGAGGGTAAAGAGGAGAGGGGATCCTCTCCACAGTTACCGAGTGCGGGCGAAAGGGGCCGGCAAGCAACGCCAGCGCTGACGTGCTACTTGCCGAGTCGACAAAAGAACGATGGCCCCTTGCTCCCTCGCCCAGTCGAGGACGTGCTGCGGTCGTAACGGGAAGGCGTAAGGGAGAGGAAGGGGTGGGTGGGGGAGGGTGGAGAGGCAAGGCTGCTCTCCTCTTTTCTTCCTTCCTTCCTTCCTGTCTAAGTTGAGGCCATTTCTCGTTTTCACGGGCGACCGTTGGAGGCGTCTTCGGAAACCGGGGTTCCGCTCCTGGTCGGTCGCTTTCTAGCTCCGTCGCCACAACCTTTACCGCGTATGAGCGCATGTACCTGGCCCGTAGCCAAGGACGTAGTTTTCGCGGGAGCTAGGGCCCTTCTGACGTTCGCGACGCCGTCAAAGGGGCGTGGAGGAGTTGGGGGGGGGGGGGGGGGGGTCGCTTTTCTTTGGCTCGGCTGTTCTGCAGCCGTGTCTGCTTCGGGAAGCGAGAAAACAGAGCTCGGGGAGAGGTATAGAAACAAAGTTAGACGAACGGATTGAGAAGGAGGGGAGAGGAGTGCTGACGAGGCTCTCTCTCTCTACCCCCCCCCCCCCCCCCCCACTCCCGTCTCTACATCTCTGAGTCGTCACGAGCAGCGAGGGATGTGCGTCTTGGCGCGTTTCCTAAAAGCGTGCAGTTTCACCCCGTGGTTATAACAGCGCTGCTATTGCTGAGGTTCACTGCTGCTACACTCCTTCTTTGAGTTCGTATCACATTATGCGCAGCGGGTGTCGCAGGCGCTCGTAAACTGTGCGCAGAGAAGAATGAGGCCGCTGTGTGTTTCGCTCGACGCCCCGTATACATTCACGCGTTCGTCTGCTAACTACTATACGTTGCTCGTTCGTGAGCAATAAGACGGAGTGGTGAGATACTTGGCACTGGTTCGCAGTTGTAGAAGCGAACACTTCAAGTGGAAACTGTGTGTGCACGTGACAATTGCTAGCGGTGTCTGCTGCTCGTCCGTGTCCTGGCACCGCACTTAATTCGCACTGATTAATTTCCAGACCCTGCTCTCTTGCTGCTTTCTCACTGGCTGGTCCCGCCACTGACGTCACGATCGACAGCCGGAAAGTAACTTCATTCGTCCACTCTGGCAACAAATGCGGAAATTACTAACGGCAAAGAGGCGAAATGATAAAACGGAAAAAGGACGTTTTTTTTTATTTCTTTAATACGGCGCTTGTGCTGCGAACCGCGAGCCTTCAGCGTATATTTTTTGTTATTTTGGGTGGAAAAAACAGCGCGAAAGGGACGGAAGACAAAGAAGAAGGAAACCACACGGCAGCGCTCGTCCGTGTGGTTTCCTTCTTCTTTGTCTTCCGTCCCTTTCGCGCTGTTTTTTCCACCCAAAATGAACGCATACCAACTCGCCCAACTTTCCATTCTACTACAGTGCATTTTTTGTTATGTCGTATTGATGTTGAAACGGCTACTTTAACAATTCCAATATGCCGCTGTCGGCTAAAGAGACTGTCGGCTAAAGAGGCTGTCGGCTAAAGTGAAACACCAAGGATGGAACATGAAATTCATGCTTTGGCTGGTGTATTTTAAATTAATTTTTTAATTCGTTTTTCGATGAAAGGAAATGGCGCAGTATCTGTCTCGTATATCGTTGGACACCTGAACCGCGCCGTAAGGGAAGGGATAAAGAAGGGAGTGAAAGAAGAAAGGAAGAGAGAGGTGCCGTAGTGGAGGGCTCCGGAATAATTTCGACCACCTGGGGATCTTTAACGTGCACAGACATCGCACAGCACACGGGCGCCTTAGCGTTTTGCCTCCATAAAAACGCAGCCGCCGCGGTCGGTTTTGGTGTCTGCTCAGTGTTGAAAAATAGTGTACACTGTAAAAGTAACAAATAACAAAAAGCTTTCCGCTGATCTCTCGGAATAAACATTGCTGTTGACATCGGCTAGCCCCTGCGTCAGTATGATACACAAGAAACACGGAAGGCATCATTCACAACCTGTGATTTCGAGAAATTACGTAAGTCGCTTAGTGAGCCTCATCGCTAAATTGGCATCCGTCCGCTGAAAAAGAGGATCAAACAATGGACCGTCGGAACGCCACACTGCAAGTTCTTCCGGGAAAAGACGGATGAAAAATATTCGTGCAGGCATGCACTTAGTTCTGAATATCTTGGTAGTTCTCATCGAAGTGTTAATCCGCACAAGTACCGAAATTGCAAGGTATTTGGCGCAGCCTGCACCCAGGTTGCGCTAAATACCTATTACACAAGCTAAATCATTTAGTTATACAGCCGTGGGGAAGTGACATGATACAGCCGCTTACAGGAAAAAAAGCCCGCCGAAAAATAAGGGTACCTTCAAGCGTGGAAATTTTCTTAAGAGCAGGCTTGCAGCACTGATAGTTAGAAAAAAAGAAAGAAGACTTAATGGGGCCAACTAATTTAGGAAATAAGAACTGACATTAACAGGCTCACGTGCAGTATGACATCGCACAGCACACGGGCGCCTTAGCGTTTTTCCTCCATAAAAACGCAGCCGCCGCGGTCGGGTTCGAACCCGGGCGCCTTAGCGTTTTTCCTCCATAAAAACGCAGCCGCCGCGGTCGGGTTCGAACCCGGGCGCCTTAGCGTTTTTATGGAGGAAAAACGCTAAGGCGCCCGTGTGCTGTGCGATGTCAGTGCACGTTAAAGATCCCCAGGTGGTCGAAAGTATTCCGGAGCCCTCCACTACGGCACCTCTTCTTTCACTCCCTCCCTTGTCCCTTCCCTTACGGCGCGGTTGAGTTGTCCAACGATATATGAGACAGATACTGCGCCATTTCTTTCCCCCCCCCCCCAAAAAAAAAAACAATTATTATCATTAATAGAGACTTAATGCACCCGAGGCTTTTCTGTAAAGTGGGTTAACGTAGTCTGCGGAAACAGTATTATGTTTATCACAAAAGCACTAGGGTAACAACGGCTGTTAGACTGCAGTGGTACGAAAACCAGATAGCGAGAGCTTCCTTCGGTCACGAAAGACAAACGAGGTAGAAACGAGTCGCCATTTAAGCGATACACTGGAGCTTAGGATGGCAACCATAAAACGCCTAAATGCCCCGACCCGATCACACTGTAAGAAAAGGTTTTTGCTTCTCTAAAAACCTTTCTTTTTCTTTTTTTTTTTTACACCGTGGCCGAGACATCACTCCTGTGGATTTCAGTGGGACGCTTGGCCCGAAGTGTTTCCCACGGAGCAACGATAAACAGCCCACGTGTCGTAAGTTTATGGCTACCTGCGCGATCTCCACCAGGTAGAGACACTGCAGCAGTGAGCGCCGACCGCGCAAGATCTTTGTTTACTTTGTTTACGGAGTGCTCCGTTCTGTTTACTTCTCGACACGTTATCAGGCCGCTACCTTTGGGACATCTTTTCAGCGAAGGAAAGAACACGACCAGCGACTCGGCCTGTTCCCATGTCACCTCCGAAGAGCCGAAGCTTGCAGGGCTCGTAAATAAACCCGCCTCTGACCTTCGGCCCTGGGCGGTCCTCCTGGACTTCTCTCGTGGCTACGTCACGTGACGTTCGAACATAGGGACAATGTGGGGGAACTGGGGAACATCTGCTCCATTCATACCCAACAATTGGGGACAAAAGCATTTTTGAACGGGAAAGAATTAAGCTTAACGCAATTTTTTATGTATAAATATTGTAAGATTTCACTATAGCGATCAATATATTCTCAGATCTCCCGTCGACAGGCTTCATTTTTTTGCGATTAACTTGTTCCTATCGTCAAAAGCGTTCCCCTTTGGTTTTCTTAACTGCTCGATGCGATGCGAGCGATAATAATAATAATAATTGTTTTTTGGGGGAAAGGAAATGGCGCAGTATCTGTCTCATATATCGTTGGACACCTGAACCGCGCCATAAGGGAAGGGATAAGGGAGGGAGTGAAAGAAGAAAGGAAGAAAGAGGTGCCGTGGTGGAGGGCTCCGGAATAATTTCGACCACCTGGGGATCTTTAACGTGCACTGACATCGCACAGCACACGGGCGCCTTAGCGTTTTTCCTCCATAAAAACGCAGCCGCCGCGGTCGGGTTCGAGCCCGGGCCGGATCAGTAGTCGAGCGCCCTAACCACTGAGCCACCGTGGCGGGCGATGCGAGCGATGGAAAAAATTTAAAAGAAAGGTTTTGCTATCCATCGGGAAACTGGACCATCACCTTCAATATTTCCATAACGATACCTTACAATTTTCCAATATTCAAAACTTTTGCCCAAGAATGTTGGACATTGTTGAAGGGGGGGGGGGGGGGGGGTCGGAGTCGCACCCGTCGTTTGACGGAACCTCGGTCATGTTGACGCCCGTTCCCAACACCAGGACAGGCGTGCCGCTGAGCGAAGGAATTCTTTGGTGGTTAAAGAAGCCTGGGTTTATTTACATTTTTTACAAGCGTAAAGATCAGAAGTGCGTGTTTCGACCGCGCTCGCTGTCCAGTTTTATACAGTCTTCGTCCCTAAATTCCCCAGGTTGAGGACGCCCTCCCCGGGGTAGGAGTGGCTTGAAACTTTAACTTCTGGGCACAAACTGGCACCTCCGCCCATATAGACACGCCCCCCGTCACGTGTTCAGCCCGAGAGAGAGGAGGATGCCGTCGAGGTAACGTCATCCGCGGTTGGTGATGTCATCTGGCCACCTAATGGTTCCCACTTGCAGCCGACACCTGTTCTTCATCAGAAGACCCCCGACGCGCAAGGCCGGAACACGAGGTCGGGGAAAGAGGCCTAAAGTTGTCCTTTGTCCTTAGAGATGCCTGCGATGGTTGGGGACGATGCCCGCCCGTCCGCCGTAGTGCACGGCACGCCGAAGAGCCACCGGAACCGAGTCCTTTTGTCCACCGCAATGGTCGCGGCAAGTGGGGAAGATAACGTCCGCCTGCTTGCCGCGATGTCTCTCCGGAGCCAACACCGGAAATTGGGCGCCTTTGTGTCCAAACTTCAGACCGTCGTTCTTTTGGGTCCCGCACTCCGACGCTGCAAAGCACGTTGACTGAAGCCGCATGACAACTGGACCCTCTTCTGGTGGTCCATTACGCCAGGCCTTGAATAAATCGTCGTGGAGTAGACAGGAGGCATTCGGAGCTGTTTCCAATCGAGACCTGCTGACGTCGTTCTTAACAACATGTACGCAAAGCACCACCCAACACTTATTAGTTCTCTCTCGTCCTAAATCCACAAGATGCAACCTTTGGTACCGCTTAAAGCGCTTCCTCTTCCCGCAACTTCCCGCATCTATTTTCCTCGGGCACGACACCAAGCCGAACACGCCGATGTCGTCGCTACCTCGGTCCCAACAACATACGCTCGCAGCATAAGCGTGACATGCAAGCAGGCCGCGGAAGAGGTTGTTTGAACTCTCGCCGACACGACAATGTCGCAAGGCTGCCAGTTTCGCAAACTATTCAGGCTTCGCACGCCGCGTTGGATGCTGTCCAACCTCCATCGTTCCGTCCCGATAGCGCTGGTGAGGTAGGCATCACATCTTCCGCGCAGTGTGGCAAGCGTGTCACGTGGTAGACGAGGCGTGAAACACGACCGGTAATTTTGGACATCGTCCCACTGCCGACACGTGGCGGTGCTCGGTGGCGACACCTGCGAAGAACTGGGGGAAGTAGTCTTCGATGACGAATTGCACTAGCTCGCTGCATTGTCCTTGTAACTTGAGCTGAACCCTTTTCGTTAGCTGCCACGTTTCTGCCCTATATATTAGTACCGGTAAGACACAGCTGTTGTATACTTTTGTCTTTAGGGATATTAGTAAGCTGTTGTATGGCACACAAAACCATATTATTTGCTACATGAATGACGCTAAATTAGCCTGAAGCAATGCAATCACTCCTATGTGCAGCACACTCTTAGAAGAGGTTGTGGGCGCTTTGAAGGATTAAGAGCGTTGTATGTAACTTGTTTCACAGCGTAACAGATAGAATTAAAGCTTATTCTGAAGGGGCAAGACAGACCACATCAAGATATTGAAAATTCTCGAAAGTTCTCTCAAGGTCTCGCCACGAGATCGATCTCTCACCGATCATCAGGGGTCATTCTGGCTGTCTCGACAAGCCTCACCTCATACAGGGTGCGCAAATGGTTATGTCAGTCACCGTTATAGTAAAGTTTCGGGTTCTTTTTTTCTCCCTCCTTCGCATCAGGGGTGCCCCGCCAGAGACGGTTTTGCGGCGAATTAAGATGCAGGGATTAAGGGAGCACGACTTTTACTTTTATGATACAGAAATTTAGATTACATACAAGCTTAGGAACTAGAGACAATTTAAGTGGCAATTAGATGAAACAACAAAATGTGGAACTTGCTAACACTAGGGGAGGCCCCTACTCGGCATAGCCGAAGATGCATTCCATCTGATCATAGCCCAGGACACTTTTTTCTGGCTCCGGAGCCCGGTTTAATACCCCTGTCACACGGCATTCCTCTAAGGCATTTCCAGCAAAGGCACCATTTCTCACCAAAGGAGCGAAAGCTTAAAGGAGAAGCGACGCAGCTACACGGTGCAGCCCAAAGGTGAAACTGTCGATCAAGCTTAGCACCCGCTGCTGTGCTCGAGGCGGCTGATGTGAGTGTTTAAAATTAAAGTGGTGTATTCTGTTCATTCGTTGAGCTCAGACAATTTTTTTCATTCTAACTGCTTCCTTAAAATACTGCAACTGCTACTCTCATCAGCAGCGGCAGGTTTTGTGTATTGCCTTGGCCACCAGGGGCACTCGGTGTTGCTGCAACACTTTCACTGTCTTGAAATCTGGGCATAAAATATAAACACGCGTACAGAAAGCAAAGCCAGACACACCTTTCGTCTTTAAAAAAAATGTTTTCAAACATTGTTGGCTGTATCTATTTTTTTTATTGCCTTTACTTTTTGACGTTGGGTGGCACTGCGATCGCAGGCTCTTTAAGGCCGCGCCTTTGGGCTCCAAAGGTCTCTGACGGGCGCCTTCACCTCCAAGGCCCTTAGCGGCAAAGGCGCAACATTTGTGCCATGTAGCTGCACTCCTTACGCCTTTGGATATAAGGACCTGATTCTCAAAAGCCTTTGCGGTGCCCGTGTGACAGGGGTATTAAAGACCTAAAGGCCCGGCCCACATTCGGTAGCATCCAATCATGTCAAACTATCAAGATGACTGGTTAATCAATTGTATCGCCCAACCTCCAATTTCCGTAAGGTACGTAACCCTCTCTCTAAAGTACACAAGGCGAAAATGAACATCAAATTCACTTCAAAAACCCCACATTCGCAGAAGGCGCCACGAAAACATTGGTCCACCATGGGTTGCGTGCCCCACCCGACAGCTTTTTCAGTATTGCCAAAACACGCTCACCCCTGCAAATAAAAGGCAAAAACAAATACAAACACACAACCATGCCAGCACGTGCAATCGTTTCTTTGAAGCCCCTCGACCTTGGCGTCGCCCCGCAATTAGGGCTGTTACCGGGCTTCAAACGGGGCGCTCCCGCTGTGAGCAGCTGCAAGCTCGGACCCGAGTTCCAAGACGACCCAGGTTCCCCAGGCCTGTTGTCTAGCTAGCGCCCCACCGATATCGGGTCAGTGATGTGACTGCGATCAGGCCTTCGCCGTCTTTGAAGGGGCGGCCGCCTCTGTTCTGTTTGGCAGCGTTTCCCTAAAACCAGCCCGTTTCCCGAGAACTGTCGTTCAGTGCTCTCAAGCGCTGGAGCCATTGCCGGGCATCGGCTAGCCGCGCGGTCGCTGACTATTCGTCACTTTTATTGCCCCCCCCCCCTCCCCCCTGAAAAGACTGCCGACCTTTCAAACAAGACGTTCGCCGCAGGGTCGCGTCGCATCTGGTGTCCGTCAGGACGAAGGGGGGCTGTCGGTGTGCAGTGGCTTTGTCAGTGCAACGGCTCTTACCGCTCCTTTCACATCTGGCGCGAAACAGCCCCGGAAGGCGAGAAACAACCCGCGCGGCCGCATCCTTCCCGGAAAGGGGGCATTTCGTGGTTTCGGCCGGGCCGTCCGCTCCCACAATGCGCAGCTGCCTGCGATGCTTGACGCCGAGGACGCTTCGTTTTCGGCGCGTCTCGGCGACGCCTTCCGTCGGGGGATCTAGGGAAGACTGCAGCGTCGGGGCGCTGAGAAAAGACGAACGGTCGGAATGACCCCGCGCGCATCACCGATCCCTTACATTTATCATCATCATCCCAGCCCGGAATGCCTCCAAAACAGACCTATCCGAGCGATCTCCAATCAGGCTTGTCTGCGCAGGCCGCAGCCAGTCTGTCCGGCCACAAATCTCTTAATCTCCTTGCCCCATCTGACCGTCTGCCACCCCCGGCTGCATCTCTCTTCTGTTAAAAGTTCCTCCGTATCACTGGTTATCTGCTCACCGCATTGTAGATCTCCCTCTTGATATCCGCTCGGTTACTTGTTTCCCCATCCTGCTCCATTAAATCGAGGCTGTTTTCCAACCCATTGCCTTTTTTATGTGAATCGAGCAATCCCCTGCGTAGGCTAATAAAGAATAAAAGGAAACCCTTCCCTGCTGGTCTCGTCAGTGTCCAGGGCTGCACGCTTGATTTGGCTTACAAATAAAAATGTCTCTTTCTCTCTCTCTCTCTCTCTGTCACAGGCCGGAAATTAAAGGACTAACTTTTATTAGTTGGACTAGAGGCACGCCGCTGGCGAACCCATGGAATGGATCAAGGCCGCAGCCTGCTTACGCTGACCACAGAGCGCCATCATGACTCGGTAAAAAACGTGCATGGTTCTGCAAGGTGTAACTATTGGGAAATGCTATTGGGAAATAGGTCTTTGACCCCACCTTGAGAAGCCGAAAATACCTTTTACCATGGCGCTCTTTGTCCATAGATGCCCTTGCGCCATAAAAATCCATTATCATCATCATCGTACTACCTTCTACAAAGTGAAGTGCGCGGAGGTCCCAACTCCTGTGGCTATTTTAAAGGGGCTCTGAAACACCTTCTGAGGAGAGGGCATCAACTCGCTCAATCACTGCATTGTGTTGTCATGAGCACCTGAGCCAAATAATAGATTTCTAAACGCAGCAGAGGACCCACAATCACGCGCGAAAGTTGGCAAGCCCTTTCCGGCGACTTTTTCAGGCTCGCACCCTCCTCCGTCGCTCGCATCTACGTATACATTTTGAGAGATGGCTATTGGTTAGATTCTTTCAGACGTCATGGCAGCTACCGAGGCCGCGGCCAATAAGCCGCGTAGCTCCGGCGGGTCAGGAAGCTCTCCCCCGGAGGTGCACGGGGCCGGCGGAGACTGAGCGCCGACCTTCCTATGCGCAAAAAGTGATCAGAGGAGAGGGAAAGGCGCGAAGACGCTGAATTTCAAATTTTGACTACAGATAACTCTGTTTCTACAAATCGCACTAAAAAATTCTTCCTGGACAATATTCGTGTTAAAGCGGCGTGCTTTAACATCCCAGGCATACTGCAACTTTATTAGGGCCCCTTTCAGAGCCCCTTAAAGACCCACTGACCCTCCCCTGGGTGTCCCGTGGGCATGACATTGCAGCGACTTCGAAACCGGGGGCCACTATAGCCGGATACAACTCAAGAACGAAGCGGCTTTTCCCCGTCAAGGGACCCGCTTCCAGCCAATGGCGTCGGCAGATTCTCGTGAACCTGCTAGCGTGACAATGCAAAAAACGGCGTGACAATGCAGGGAGTCGACTGTCCCCGTCCGGGGAAGAAGGGACTATCCCCTTTCATCTGCCACTCCCTGCACTGTCGCGCTAGCAAGGTAACGAGAATCGGCCGACGCCATTGGCTGGAAGAGGGTTCTTCGACGGCGAAAAGCCACTTCGTTCTTGAGTTGTATCCGACTATAGCTTTTATGTGCCTACCACGCGCTTATATTAACCATAATCAGGGACCTGGTATCAGCGGATATCTCGTTGGACAGCACAGCATCGATCGCATACGTTTCGCGTACAGAGGAGACTGATCGCCGGCTCCTTCTAGACTTCAATCACTCGAGTAACCTGTTTCCTTAAGTGAGCTTCATTCTTTTTGTGCTTCCAGTCAATGCTAAATGTATAGACTAACAGCGGTGTAGTTCTACTCTGTATGCCAGGCGACCACAGATTGTACAAGGCGAGCCACGCTTAGCGGGAACGTTGAAGCGCGTGCCCCTGCGCCTAGCGCCGTCTGCGGACGCCTTGCAGAGACAGCGGGGCCACAGAACACGACATGCGCCTGCGAAGCCTCGGGACCAGGCATTCAAGTGTCCCCGCTGAGTGTGATCCGCTGTCGAGATCGTCCATTCCCGGGCTCACGGATTTGGAAAGCGTTGACACTGTCTAGAAGCTACAGACAGGTGGTTCTCTCTACGACATACGACGGCGCCGTTTACTGTGTGCATGGACGTCTTTACAATAGAATGTAAGAATAGAGTAGACTGGGTAGCAGGAAGCAATCCCTGCCGCGGCGGCCGAATTTCCATGCATAGAGGCGAAATTCAAAAGGCACCCGTGTGCTGTACAATTTCAGGGCACGTTAAGGAACCCCTGGTAGTTTTACTTTAACGTAGTCCTCCAGTACGGTGTCCCTCATAGCCTGAGTCGCTTTGGGATGTTGAAACACCATAACACACACACACACACACACACACACACACACACACACACACACACACACACACACACACACACACACACACACACACACACACACACACACACACACACACACACACACACACACACACACACACCACACACACACACACACGCACACACACGCACACACGTACACACACACACACACGCACGCACACACGTACACGCGCACACACGCGCACGCACGCACACACACACACACACACGCACGCACACACGTACACGCGCACACACGCGCACGCACGCACGCACGCGCACACACACACCTGTGGCGTCAACGTTGGCGTAACGCCGCGTCACGCTGAATGGTTAGCATGGGGTGACGTCGCGTATCACATCACTGCAAGGCACCACGGTGAGTGGTTAGAACATGGTGACGTCACAAGTGACAATACAGCGACTTGACAAGCGCTACACCAGAGAGCTAGGAAGACAACTAATAACTAATGAACAGTATTATATTCACCGCCGCGAACACCTCTCGCCGAAAGTCGCTTTGCACAATGGTAACCGCCGTGAGCTTTATTTTTCCACTGCCATTTGCCTCGTAACATCTTGCTGTAAAATATGAGAAAAAAAAATTGCTCGCGAAGCTACTGGTGCAAAATTTACTGGCGTTCGTAAAAAAAAAAAAATGAAGACGTTTCCATCATGACGGTGCCCGCGAAACAACGTGTTGCAGCCTGACGGCTTCACACTCCCCGGCTTCACTTTTGCGTGTTATTCTTCGCCGCAGCTTGCTGCCGACCTCAGACTGTGGCAACAGTCTCGCACGCGCGGGGCCTGGAAACAAACGAGCGAAATATAAACACACGCGGCGTATAAACACAAAGCACGAAAAAAATAAACTAGGGGGGGGGGGGACGGATCTGTGGACACGCAGGCC
>JARKHS020032218.1:0-45405 GCA_030143305.2 Amblyomma americanum
TCCATTCTTACGGTCCGAGTGTTATTCTGGGAGATCCGTGACAAAGAAAAGTGGCGAGCCTGTGCCAGGATTTGTTTCCTTCTTACTTTTTGCTTTGTCTCGGATTTTTTCGATCTCTCGACGGCAGAAAGTATGGATTTGGCAAAAACGTTAGAACTGGCGCTCAAGTTAGCGTTAAGCAAGGAAGAAGCGATGCGTCTCCATGAGGAGGAGGCAAAGAGGCAGAAAGAGGAGGCAGATATGCAGAGAGAGGAAAGGGCGCAAGTGCGCGCCGACGCTCGTGAAGCAGAAGAGCGCGAGGCGAAAAGAGCTCGCGAGGCAGAAGAGCGAGAAGAGAAAAGAGCTCGCGAGGGAGAGAAGAGCTCGCGAGGCAGAACAGGAGAAAAGGATAGAACGGGAGAAGGAGTTTATTTTGTGGAAACAGGCGCATGTCGCGGGAGGATATGAGGAGATCACGGACAATGATCAGCGTTCCTTAGCGGGTACAGAATCTCCTGGACCAGCTACAGCTTGTCCAAGAAAGCTGATGGCTCCTTTTGATGACAAGAGAGATGATTT
The DNA here is from genome assembly GCA_030143305.2 of Amblyomma americanum. Classification (NCBI taxonomy): domain Eukaryota; kingdom Metazoa; phylum Arthropoda; class Arachnida; order Ixodida; family Ixodidae; genus Amblyomma; species Amblyomma americanum. Next base: position 559 of record JARKHS020032218.1, read on the forward strand.
GAATGCATATCTGCAACGATTCGAGCGGATAGCTTTGGGGCAAGGCTGGCAGCGCAGTGAATAGGCCACAGCATTGGGCATGTGTTTAGTCGGGGAGGCGCTGAATGTGTTTGGATGAATGCCTGCTGCTGATCCATGGACTACGAGAAAGTCAAAAAGTCGCTCCTCCAAAGATTCAGGCTTACGGTAGAGGGTTTTCGTGAGAGATTTCGCACCGCGAAACCCGAGGATTCGGAAACCGCTAAGCAGTTTTCCTGCAGGCTGACCAACTATTTTGATAGGTGGATTGATATGTCGAACACAGAAATGAGTTTTGAAGGGGTGCGCGACAAGCTGGTCACAGAGCAATTTTTAGCGTGCTGCAGCTGAAAGCTAGCGCTATTCCTGAAAGAAAGAAAGTTATGTTCATTGGAAGAGTTCGCCGACACTGCAGACCAATTCCTCGAGGCTCAAGGGCTAAGAAATTTGAGGAAGGCAAAGGAGGAAACCCAAAAGATCGTAAAGACAGATGCGGCAAAACCAAGAGCATATGGCGGTGCATCTAAGGCGCCAGTAAGGTGTTTTCTCTGCGGCAAGTTGGGATACCGTGCACTTGACTGTCGGACTAGTAGCGCTGCCCAAAAAACACAGGTTGTGTGTCAAGGTTGTAAGAGGAGGGGTCATACTCTGGATGTGTGCCGATGCAGAACGCAGGACCGAGCTGCATGCGTTGTCGACTCTAGTGTAGAACTTGTCACGCCACCCGAAGTTCCACAGCTGAAAGGAGAGCAAACGCCGCTGGAAAATGAGGCAGTGAGTGGAACACCCAAGTCGAAAGCAGCAATGCCAGTGGTGGTTGGGCAAATAGGGGACCGTCCTATATTGGTGCTTAGAGACAGCGGAGCCAACACAGTCTTGGTTCGGAGAAGCCTGGTGGAGGACGAGGATCTTACAGGGGAAGCATCGGTCGTCACTCTGGTTGACAGCACAGTAAGGTACCTTCCTGAAGCCAGGATTCTAGTGTCCACTCTATATTATACTGGGCAGGTAGTGGCAAAATGCGTAGACCAACCCATCTACGATCTAATCTTGGGAAACATTACGGGTGCAAGAAGTGTCGAAGACCCCGATCCCGAGTGGAGGATGCTCGACGTTGAAGAACGTCCAAAGGAGGAAACGCCCGCGACAGGTCAGACGGGTGCAGTAAGTTTCTCGTCGGCAGTGGAGACAAGAGCTCAAGCGACAGCCCAAGGAACGCAGCGTCCACTCTCTCTCCTGCTACGATGTGCCTGAGCGTAACCCAGGGCGAAATTGTAATTAGGCAAAAAGAAGACCCGAGCTTGAAGACCTACTTCGAAAGAGTCGGGGAAAAAGTGAAAAGAAAGAAGAATCGTACGTCATTCGAATATCAATTGGTAAAATGTTTTCTGCACAGGGAATGCATATTTAGTTCAGGAAGGTGGGTCCAACAGCTGGTGTAACCGAGAGATATGCGAGAGACCGTGCTACGCTTAGGACATGACGCCATTATGGCCGGACACCAGGGTGTGCAAAAAACGGTGTCTAGGATCACCAAAGAATTTTTTTGTCCAGGTATCCAGAGTGACGTTAAACGCTTTGTTCGTTCGTGTGACGTGTGCCAGCGCACAGTTCCAAACGGAAGAGTTGGTTCCGTAGCTCTGGGAAAGACGCCAGCCATCGACCTACCGCTTCAAAGAGTGGCTATTGGGATTGCATAAAGAATTTGTTCTTCGCACTGAAGTACGAGACAGAGTATTAGGAACCGTACTTTTGCAAGAAGGGAATAAACCAGCTCTAGCTCTCTCTGGAATCTATCTTTTTGGTGTTGTTGATTTGTTGTTGTCGTTGTTACTGTGATTACTGTTGTGTTGCTGCTGTGATTTTGCAAAGGAGTGTCTTTTGGACATCAACATGTTTATTACGGACTCTGTACGGACAACGGCAGTGGTATGTTAATGTTCTGAAAATGCAGTTTGGTGTCCTGTGTTAGCGGTGTGCTTTTGGTATGTGCTGGACATCTGCGGTGTGTTGTGTACTGGGTCCAGAAACGCCACAGAAGATAGTCGGTGGGCTGGATGGCTTGAAGATGAGTATGTCGTGAGCAGTTTATATCGAAAAACTCTTGAGAGAGGGGGTCATTGTCACATATAATAAAGAGTCTAAAATAAAATTATGAAGGAAAGAGGAGTGAAGAAGCCGACGTGGATTAACCGAAGAATAAAGAAGATGAAGAAGCATTCGGTGAGGTGGAGAGAGATGATTGCTTGAGAAGAGAAGAAGAAGACGACAAGGCTTACGTTTACTAACGCCAAGGCTACAAAAGGGCGAGGGAGAGCGAGGCACGGGGGGAAGAACAGAGAAGCGGAGGAACCGGTGGGTCAGGGACGCTTCGGCTGGAAGAGAGCGACGCCGGCTACTGCTCCGGTGAGCTCGCGTTCCACGGCTTCGCATTGTGGACTTCCTGCCGTTCCTGAGCCCGTTCCGGGGAGTCAACGGAGGACGCTACCACCTGCTACAGCCAGGGGTGTCTCCAGAGTTGTTGCCACCCATCCGGGTGGTGCCCCCAACGCCAACACCGGCATCACCTCCACTGGCGCTTGGACCGGGAGCTTGTACGACGCAGCTGGCGACGCCGCCAGCGACGCCAGTCCAAGCACGTCTAACGCCGCCAGCAACGCCAGCCCAAGCACGCCGAACGCCACCTCGACGCCGGCTACGGGATCCATACAATACCGCAGCCGCACCGAACCAACCGTGAGCACGAACGCCGACCGATAATAGAAGAACGCTAGTAGTAGACGCTGGTAGCAGTGTGCCCGGGTCGTGTATATTCATAGTCTGTGTTTTGTGTTCTAGTGTGTGTGTCACGTAGGGGTCATTAAATGTGCGTCTGTGTGCATACACGTGTCGCCTAGTCCATTCTTTCGGTCCGAGTGTTCTCCGAAGAGATCCGTGACAAACTGGAGTGGTCATACATATATTAAAGACGGTGCGGGATGTAATCACACTATGAGGTGTTCAACGAATAATGTTCACTGGGAAGGAGAGTGACTACAGAACCTATGAAGCCGGATGTACTGCGTGGAAACTGCGTATATATTGTACATGCTGGCACACATGCATATCACACATTCTAGTCCGGTGACATTACCATATGGTGTCCAGGGGCCATTAAATATCCCTAATGTCCAGGGGTCATGAAATTGCCCACCGGGAAGGCAGAGCCAACACAGAAGACCACATTTATAAGGCCAGATTCCTACTTTCTGTTGAAAAGACGGAAGTCGTTTAAATAATTCCAAGACAATACCAGAAATAAATCAGCACCCTGATACAACTGGGGGTATTATGTAAACAGATACCACATCTGATATCGTCAAAAATAGTCAAATTCATCATACATGACAACAATTATGCAGTATCTGTCTCTCATCTTGGTAGACATCTGAACCGCCCCATAAGGAAAGTATAAAGTAAAGAGTGAGATAAGAAAGGATGAAAGAGGTGCCGTAGTGGAGGCCTCCACAATAATTTCGACCCCCTGGGGATATTTAACCTGCACTGACATCGCGCAGCACACAGCCGCCTTTGAATTTCGCCTCCATCGTAAACGTGGCCACCGCGGCCGGGTTCGCTGTTTTAATATTAAGTGAAAGACCAGATGGCATACAAATCCTCGTTCTAAGCAAACCGTACGAACCGTGCATGGCCTATGGATAGGAAACAAAAAGTGGCAATGCTCTGCCGATAGAAGGTAATAGAGAAAAAAACAGTGGCAACGCAAGGTTGAGGGGTTTGATTCCCGACTAAGCACTCGTATTTTTTTTCTGCGGAGTTCATTTACATCATATGCTTACATGTCCTAATTGCTTTTGAGTCATGTTGCGACCTCTTAATCAAATGTTTTCTAAGGATGTAATCACCTTTCATTCCACAGCGCTACATGTGACATCACAGCTCTCTCCATCAATCCGTCTTTTCTGTGCACACACCGGTGACGATGACTACGCTGGAATTTCCGCGTTCCCATTAGAACATATTACTGAAGGTCCTGAAGCTAAAGTTTATAAATGATTCATGAAATCTCCTTGTATTATATGTATTTCAATTTTACTAAGTATAAATTGTTATTACAGTGAAATACTTTGTCAATTCCATATGCATGCTACCTGTAGGCAAAATTCCTCCAACCAGCGGTGAAATAAGCTATTTTCACTTTTAGAGCCCTTGCTTCTTTTATTTAGAAAGTGTGCCTTCTGGCAAAAAGTATATATTTAGAGATTAGATTACTTTTTCTGTACTCTTCTTTCCTAAAACAAGATTGCACAGGCCTAATACATTTTATATTTAAACCAAATTTCATAGCAGTCCTAAGTGCTGTATTTGTGGAATCAAATCGGGAAAGTAGAGATTAAGAGTTCTCTGGACTTTTGAAGAGCACAGGTGATTCTCAAACAAAGCTATTATTCTTCACATCATTTTGATGTCTTTTCCGGAATACTCCTGTTATCTTGGGAACTAACAATATTTCTGGTAAAGTTCCACATGATACATAACATTAAAATATCTTTAAGAATGGAAATCTTTTCATTAATACGTACTGAAATGGTCGAATTTACATTATTTAACCATCAAGAATCTATCAATCAAAGCCTCATAAAAGTGAACTCGCAAGAAAATATGTTGGTTTCTCCGGGAATAAGCATTTTAAATTTTTATTAACTAAAATCATCGCAACACAGCAGAAAATACTCGATGAAAATATTCGTGGTGCTCGAAACCAATAAAAAAGCTTCGCCTATTTTATTTTTAATTTCTTGAAAGAGAAGTTCGCGTCATCTAAAAACAGTGTTTATACTTGTTCACAAAACATTAGGTAAACGAGATCAGCTATCAAGCATAAAATAACACGCACTTCTTTATTGTGTTACTTGTAAGCCGCAGAAGAATAATTCTTAAAAATAAGAAGATTTAGTTTGAATATATACTTTTAAATAGTTCGTGGCACATTATTTTATTACGGTGGTTAGCTCAACAGCAGGCGCGATCGGCCATATTCAGGGAGCACACAAGGACCAGGTCACCCCAGCAAATAGCTGCAGCGTCGTTGTCGTCAACAGCACGGCGACAGAACAACGTCCTCTTCGCCTCGCGACTTGTGTTTCGTAGCACTACCCCCGCCGCCCCGCGGAAGGAAGCATAGTTCCGGTGCTTCCTGAAGTGGGGTTTCGAATGGAAGGTCTTAAGACGGGTGACGTGCACGACCAGAGGGGATGAAGGCATAGGAGGAAAGTTGGGGCTCAGGGTGAGCGATTTCGTTAGCTCACATTAATGAGTTGCCTCAAGACGCGGTAAGGACCCACGTAACGTGCCGGTAAGTTCTCACACAGCTCCACACGGCGCGCTGGGAGCCAGAGCAGTGGCTGTCACAGTGATGACAGTCATAACGACGTTTTTGGGTGGTTTGGAAAGCCTCGAGACAATCCCGAGCAATTTGGCGGGTGGCGTCCGCACGGGCAATGGCGTCAGAAGCGTAACTGCTGGTATAAGGGTCCTGAGGCAGTAAGCTGTCAAAGGGTAGGAACGGGTCGGGGCCAAACAGTAGGCAGAATGGGGAGTACCGGCGGTATCGTGGCGTGAGGAATTGCAGGCGAACATGACGTAAGGCAACCTGACGCCCCAGTCACGATGGTGGCCTAAGACATACATAGAGAGCATGTCTGTCAGGGTGCGTTTGAGGCGCTCCTTAAGGCCGTTTGTTTCGGGGTGGTAGGTCGTCGTGAACTAGCGACGGGTGGACGATGGTGCAGATGGTCATGGAGCACTTAAAAAAGAAAGCAGCGGAATCGATCCGTGAGCAGCAAACGAGGAGCGCCATGAAGCAGAATGACGTCATGGACAAGGAAGTCGGCTAGATCTGAGACAGAGCTGGTCGGGATGCCGCTTGTTATAGCGTACCAGGTAGTGTAATCGGTCTCAACGGCAATCCACTTGTTCCCTGAAGTTGATGTTGGAAAACGCACAAGTAGATCGAAACCAACACAAAACAACGGGTCAGTCGGAATGTCGATAGGCTTAAGATGACGACAAGGCGGAAGCGGGGGCGTTTTCCGGCGCTGGAACTTATCACAAGCAGTCACATAGCCGCAGAGAGAGCGGTAAACGCCAGGCCAGAAGAAACGAATTCGCACGCGGTCATGCGTGCGTGGAACGCAGAGGTGCCCTGAAGTAGGAGCATCACGAAGATGGACAAGTACAGTAGAGCGGAGATGGGTCGAGGCGACGAGCAAGAGGTCGGCGTCATATTGGATCATATTGTGTCGGTACGGAGTACCGTGATGCAGCACTAACAGGTTCACAGCAGGATAGGAATGGTCGGTACGGAGGCGGTCGATTATAGGGCGCACAGAATATGAATCATGACGCTGCTCGTCTCTGATGTGTAGAACGGCGAAACGTACCAAACGCAATTGTGGTATCGCGGTTGTGGGAATAGAGAAGATCGACCGGATGGTGGGACAAACAGTCAGCGTCTTGGTGCTACTGGTCGGACTTGTAGACGACAGTAAATGTGTATTCCTTTAGGGTCCTTAAGAGAGGGCAGCGAACACAAGGCATGGTGGTCCGTAACTTCGCACAATGTCCTCCCAAATAAATATGGGTGGAATTCCATTAACGCCCAAACAAGTGCTAGGCACTCCCGCACCGTAATGGAATAGCTCCGTTCTGACGCAGATAGCAGGCGGCTGGCGTAGGCGATAAAGAGATAGTGCTCGTACTGACGCTGCGCAAGGATGGCGCCAATACTAGCCGCTGGCTTCGGTGCGAAGTACTATTGGCGCAGAAGGGTTGAAATGGGACAGAACAGGTGGAGCAATGAGGGCCGCAAAAAGTACTGTGAAGGCGCGAACCTAGTCAAGGCTCCAGGATCCAGGAGGAAGGCTCATCCTTCTTCAGGAGAGGGATCAGGGGACGGGCTGTGTCGGCGAAGTTCGGGATAAACCTGCGGAAACACGAGCAGAACACGCAGAAACTGCGCAGATCGCTTGAGGAAGGGGATGGGGAACTCACGAATGCCACGATTTTGATCAAGGTCGGGCTTGACACCAGAAGCATCAACCAAGTGGCCGAGGACCTTGATTTGGCGCTGACCGAAGCTGCAATTCTTTGAGTTCAGTTGGAGACCGGCGCAGCGGAAACGGCAAGGATCGCAAAAAGACGGTGCCTGTTGCTTTCGAACTTGGAGGAGAAAGCGACAACGTCATGTAGGTAGCTCAAGCACGTCGTCTATTTGAAGCCACGACGGAGGGAGTACATCATGAGCTCGAAGGTAGCAGGAGCATTTCAGAGGAAGAAAGGCATGACTTTAAATTGGTACAGTCTATCGGGGTTGACAAAGGAAGTTTTATCATGATCCCGTTCGTAAGCAGAAGTTTGTCACTAGCCAGAATGTAGATCAATAGAAGAAAAATACCTGGCACCATGAAGGCAGTCGAGGACGTCAGCAATTCTCGGAAGAGGATAGACGTCTTCCTTTGTTATCTGATTAATATGGCGATAGTGTACACAGAATCATCAACTTCGATCTTACGTTTTGACTACCATCACATGGGGCGCCGAACGACTGCTAGAAGGCTCTATAGTGTTGTTCGCGAGCATCTTGTCAACCTCTGTCTTGGTGCCATCGCGCGCAGGAAGGGAGACACGATAGGGCCTTCTGTGTGTAGGGCTGGCATCGCCCGCGTTAACACAATGGGTAACGAAAGTGGTTTGCCTGAGAGAATGATTCCCGAAATCGAAGACGTCATTGTAGGAATCTAAAAGATTGCAGATGGTTCTGGTGAGGTCAGGTGGCAAATCTGTTGCGATCATTGCAGGAGTAGGATTCGGACGTGAAGAGGCCGAGCGGGGAAGGTCATGGAAACCAGGGTGAGGCTCACGCGTGAAAGCAGACACGATGAATTTGGTTAAAGGAACAGTAGTTCAGCGAGAGGGATGCCACAGGGTAAAACTTTGGTAGAGAGGCTGAAGTTCAGAATCGGAAGGTATACGTGCGCTTGCTGGTGACGTGCAGGACGATGTGTGGAATGATGACGTTACGCTGAAGGACAACGTCATTGATTAGGTAAATGGCGTAGCACCATCCGGAACGGGGGGAGACGGTGACATTAGACCATAGACTGAAGTGTCGCGCGGCAGGCGAGTAAATTCTCAGTCTGAATGGTAGCAGCACTTCCCTAGGAGACACGAACACCAGAGGAACCTGCGGGTGTCACAACCTACTTCAGACGACGGCGAAAGAAGGAGTTCAAGACAGAAGTTTGGGCGCCAGTGTAAATCAGAGTGGTAACTGGTGCACCGTTCATGCAGATATCGCACTGACGCCAGCGGTCACGGAATCGGCGCTGTCCTTTCTCAGCGGCAATATGGGTCTGACCGTGTCATTGCCTATGCCAGCCGCCTGCTCTCTACATCAGAGCGCAATTACTCTATCACGGAACGCGAGTGCTTTGCCCTTGTGTGGGCTGTTGGAAAATTTCGCCCGTATTTGTACGGCCGCCCTTTTACAGTTGTCACCGACCACCATGCGCTCTGCTGGCTCTCCTCACTGAAAGATCCTACTGGCTGGCTAGGTTGCTAGGCTTTACGCGTACAAGACTACGACTACACCATGGTCTATAAGTCCGGTCGGCAACACATCGATGCTGATTGCCTCTCGATATCCCGTTGACTCTTCTGACCATTCTGGCAGTGACTGCACCGCTGACTTGTTCTCGCTCTCGCTATTACTCACTTTGGCGATGACCATCGACGGGATACCAGCTCCGCTCTATTATTGATCGCCTCAACTCCTCCCTATCTGACACTGCTCTGCGCCGGTTTGTGCTGCATCATAACATTATACCGCAGAAGCCTGAACCGCGCCGGCCCCGACCTCCTGCTCATTGTGCCGAAGCAGCTGCGCACCAATGTCCTCCACGAGCTCCATGACCTCCCCGCTGCTGGACATCTGGGTGTCTCGCGTACCTACACCCACGCGCGTCGTCGCTTCTTTTGGCCCCGCCTCTACCAGTCCGTACGCTGCTATGTTCTTGTCTGCGACCAGTGCCAGCATCGGAAACGTCCTGCCACTCTCTCAGCGGGCATGCTCCAACCTCTTGATGTGCCCCCTGAACCTTTCTACCGTGTTGGCTTGGATCTTTTGGATCCGTTTCCTGAGTCCACCTCCGGAAACAAATGGATTGCCGTTGCCACCAATTATTCCACTCGCTACGCAATCAAGCGGGCCCTCCCAACCAGTGCTGCTACTGACGTTGCCGACTTTCCCCTGTACGACCTCATCCTCCATCATGGTTCATCCCGCCAACTTCTCACCGACCGCGGCCGTTGCTTTCTCTCTAAAGTTGTCGACGACATTCTCAATTCCTGCTCGAGCAAACATAAACTGACCACCGGCTATCATCCCCAAACAAACGGCCTCACAGAGCGCCTCAACCGCACTCTCACGGACATGCTCGCAATATACGTTTCTCCGGACCATCGGAACTAGGACATTGCCCTTCCATACGTGACTTTCGCCTGCATTTCTTCCCGTCATGACACTGCCGGTTACTCACCGTTATATCTTTTGTACGGCCCTGAGCCCCAATTGCCATTGGACATGCTGCTTCCGACATGTTCTTCACCGCATTCTGAATATGCACACGACGGAATCGCCCGCTCCGACCACGCCCGCCAGCTGTCTAGATCCCGACTACAAGCATCGCAGGCCTCACAGCAGGACTACTACGACCACCGCCATCGCATGGTAACTTTCTTCCCTGGAGCCCTCGTCTTGCTTTGGTCGCCATCACACCGCGTCGGGCTTTGCGAAAAACTTCTGTCCCGGTATGTTGGTCCATAGCGTGTGCTCCGCCAGGTCACCGCTGTCACATACGAGATCACCCCGGCCTTCCCGGAAACCACCTCCCGTGCACCTCAGCGTGACGTTCACTTCTCTTGCCTCAAGCCCTACCTCTCGCCATCCGTTGCCACGCCCTAATCTACACCGAGACGGTGTTTTTGCGACCGGGGGCCCGTGCAACGAATATTCTTGGTGAAGACGAGGTGAACGAAGTGTCTCGGAGGTGCGCGTGCTCCGGGCTTGGGTGCTCTGTAATGTGCTCTGAGCGGGCCCTGTGCTCTTGACCTTTCTGCTGTGCCCGGGGCGTTCTTGCGTCGTTCCCGTCTTGAACCACGTAACAGTATTTCCGGTATCTGTTCCTGTAAATATCTGTCTGGTCTATAGAAATAACTTAATTTCTCAAGTTCAGACGGTGAAGTATCTCGAAGTAATATACGACACTACTCTATCCTGGCGGCCACACATTAAGAAAGTTTCTGCAAAAGAAGTTCGGGCCATTGGCATTCTGCGCAGGCTTTGTAGTGCTCGGTCAGGAATGAAAAGGCATACACTCCTGATGATTTATAAAATGTACGTCCTCCCAATTTTGGAGTTCGGCTGTGTTCTATATTCATGAGCTCCTGTCTATAAACATCGCCCTCTTGTGCTCTTGGAGCGTGAGGCGTTGCACCTCTGTCTGGGGCTTCCAAAATATGCCGCCAATGGTTTCCTGCACCTTAATGCGCGAATCCCATCTTGATCAGCTAGGTTTCGCCTTTTAACAGTTCGGACATTTTTGAAATTGTGCGACACCTCTTCACGCCTCCATTACAATATTTTTAGTCAACCTGCAGTATTTTTTAGTGCCGCCTCATCTCGTTTGCATACTCCGAAGATGAGTTTCTTGCAGTCCCTTTTTGATCACATAAACATTCATTTCACAGATTGCCGCCAAATGTATAACAACTCACCTTCTGTCCAGATTGAGTTCGATGACATTTTCTTATCGAATGCAAAGCTGTAGCTCTTTCTTCGTCTTCAGGGTTTGCTGCAGTACCACCTAACGTCCTTTCCCTCTCATATTCCTATTGCTATCGATGCCTCGCAGGAACGTGAAAAGGCAGGTTTGGGTATTTTTTCACCTTTACTGGGTTGGTCTTTTCTCTCCGTCTCCCTGGCTTCACTCAAATTTATCTGGCTGAATTCTTAGCAATAATATTTGCCTTACGAAAATTAGAAACTACCGTTTCCCAGGTCGTGGTAAGGCGTATGACGACTACACGTCGTAAAACTCAGATCTTAATTTTGAAGTTATGCCTGCGTCATTGTGGTTTGTGAGGAAGGGAATCGGCGCACTATCTGTCTAACTTCGAGGGGCACACCTTAACCGCTCTGTGAGAGAAGGGAGTGCAGTGGAATAAACTTTATTAAGGGGAAAGGGAAAGAGGCTTGTTTTCTTCATTCTTCATGGATCGATCAGCAACGTTCTGTGCGCCACCTGCCGACGCAACATATTCTCTGTCCCATGATGGTAATACAGTTTCCATTGGCGTGAGAGTGAACAGAAGCAAGTGTATATGTCACGCTGTGCACAGATGACCTCATTCGGTAAACAAAGGCAGTATTCGGTGGGTGTGATTCAGAAAGCAATACAAGTAGTCCACGAGCACGCGAGTAGAATAGGACTCAAATGTTCTCAACGCAAGTCTGAACTCCTTCTGATCAGACGAAATAAACAAAGAGAAAACACCATAGAGGTGAGCGTTCAAGGTCTTCCGATACAGGGGGTCGAACCCATTGCAGTACTAAGTCTCTTCATTCAAAATAATCGTAAGAGCAGCATTAGAATCAGCCGTCTGGAAAAAACAGTCAACCAGATAGTTATACACATATGAAGAATCACCGTAAAAAGAGAGGTATGAAGGAGGCATACATCTGCCGACTTATAGATGCATTCGTCATTAGCACATTCACCTACTTTCTGCCATACCTCAAACTATTCAAGGTGGACATCGACAGATTTAACAGGTTGTTCAGAAAACTTTATAAAGCGTGTCTATAGCTACCTAGAAACACACCATGGACACATTCTTGTCCTTGGGCATACACAACACTGTAGAAGAACTCATCACAAGGCGATGAACATCCAAAGACTGGTCAACAAAACAGCGGGAAAAGATATTCTAGATCAAATAGGCGCAAACTTTGAACCGATGTTTAACCAAGCGGGCATTCTACTATAAGGAGTGCGCGACAAACTACTCATCAAACCGCTCCCGAAAAATATGCGACCGGGCTTCCGCGATTGCAGAAGACGAGCCAAAGCGCGGGCCCTGCATCGAAGTACCTCAATCATCCTGGAGCAGTGTACACCGATGCAGCCGATCATAATTTCAGCCAGGGAGCCTTCGCCATCTGCGCATCAAAATTCATACCAGGAAGAAGCGAGTGCACCTCTGCGGCCTAGGTCGCAGTGAAGCACTCTGATCAAGCAGAAGAAGCGGCCATAGGCAATACTGACACTGATGTCATTGTCAGTGAGTCAAAGACTGCCATACGCAACTTGTCGCGCGGTAGAATAATCCCTAACTGCTAGAAAAATTCTCACAAATATTACACTAGAACTAGAGCTAGAAGTAGTATGGTCTCCGGCCCATTCAGGGAACCCATGGAACGAAGGAGCCCATCAACACGCTCGACATTTTGTCGGCCTAGCTGTGGGCTCTCGTCCAGGAGGACCCGAGATAGAGGCAGTGATTTCCTACCACGGCATTACCCAATTCTATAAACGGTCTAGAAGAATCTATCCTCCCCGCACAAGTCACTCTCCAAACACCAATAGGTGGCTTGGAGAAGACTTCAATCCCTGTCTTATATTAATAATTGGTTTTTGGAGAAAGGAAATGGCGCAGTATCGGTCTCATATATCGTTGGACACCTGAACCGCGCCGTAAGGGAAGGGTTAATGAGGGAGTGAAAGAAGAAAGGAAGAAGAGGTGCCGTAGTGGAGGGCTCCGGAATAATTTCGACCACCTGGGGATCTTTAACGTGCACTGACATCGCACAGCACACGGTCGCCTTACCGTTTTTCCTCCATAAAAACGCAGCCGCCGCGGTCGAGTTCGAAACCGGGAACTCCGGATCACTAGTCGAGCGCCCTAACCCCTGAGCCACCGCGGCGGGGTTGAGTGAAAGAAGAAAGGTAGAGATAGGTGCCATAGTGGAGGGCTCCGGAATAATTTCGACCACCTGGGGATCTTTAACGTGCACTGACATCGCACAGCACACGGGCGCTTTAGCGTTTTTCCTCCATAAAACCCGTACATTTAGGTACGCCCGCATCTACCCCGACCTTCTAGGCATCACCGGCATCACCGGCCAGCCCTATAGCATATGATATGCTATAGAACTGCACGGAGGATCCTCCTCCTGAAGCTCTTATAGAAGCTCCGTCACCAGAAGCCAGGGAAGAAGTGCTGCGCAGGTCGGACCCCGCCGTCCAGGCGTGCACCATCGAGCGCACCGAATAGGTCGCCGCAAGTTATCAGCCTGGCCCTTTCGCTAAGAATCGAGAAACCCTTATTTTCCCTCAATAAAGTTTTCTCTCTCTCCCTCCCTCCCTCTCTCTCTCTCTCTCTCTCTCTCATGGAGGCAATTCAAAGAGACGCGCCTCGCAACAACAGCTTCCGATGCGACGACTACGGCTTTTCCGACGGGTACCTCCCAACTCGTGTGGCCAGCTGAAAAGAAAATTGGTTTTAAAGGTGCACTCAAGTGGAATCTGAACTAGTCTTTCTTCCGCGGTAACTCTATCTACCCGTTCCGGGCATTCTTAGAACTTCGAATTATTGCCCGGTGCGGCCGATTTCCCTAATTAAATCGGATTAAACGCCCCGGCTCCCGCTATTTTTTAAATGAACGTGGTAGGTAGGCGAAGTCAACCAACGCGTGGAGTGTTCTTCTGCCATTGGTGGTGGTAGTGGTTTTATTAAAAATAATAGTACAAAGGAAGGAAAAGATTTTTGCTAGCCCCGGCATCTGCCATCGATACTGAAGCACCTGAGCTGGGGCAGCGGAAATAAAGGATAGCAGGCAGAATGGAGAAATGAAATGAAAGAGGTGAGGGGACAGGAAGAGAGGATAGGGGGAGAAGTAATATGTAGAAACTATTTACACAATAAGAAATGTGTCCAGGTTGTGCGCGTGATTAGTTCATTTTAGAGGAATTAAATCACACACGCGTACAGCACTGTGTTGGTTACAACTGTAGTGGGGCGTCCAATTATTAATCGTTCAAGGTAGAACTCGCGGAGCGTTCGGTCACTGCGTGTAACTACCTGACGGAGAACAGACGGGACGTCAAGCCGGTGTGTTCGAGGAATGCACATAGGCTCACCAAAGTTCGCTCACAAGTGCGCGCACTGCCCTGCGGCCACAATAGCTTCTTGATGGAGTCTGGTAGTATGCCCTGCGCCCTATAGGCCGCGAGCATATCGCGACGAGCATCGGCGAACGCGGCACAGTGAAGGAGCAGGTGTTGTAGTGTTTCCAGGACCATCTCCTCGTGTACACCGACGGCTCTGTGGCCCGCGAGAGCTGCTCCGTTGCTGCGGCGGCCACCATCCCCGCCCTGCGACTGCACAGCCAGCAACACGCAGCAGATCGGGGATTCACGAGGGAGCTAAAGCACTCGTTCAGCGACATGACGCAGGCCTAGAGAGCCTCGCGCCTGCTCTACCCCCGCCCCACCCCTCCCCAGATATTAAACATGCAACACTCTGGCGCAGACTACAAACACACACACTCCTCTCACCCCTGACTCTAGCCAACTATCACCCTCCTTCCCACTCCTGCCTGCACCTTGTGCCCCGAACCCTTAGCCTCTTCCCTCCACACCATCTCCCTCTGCCCGGCGGAACCTCCTCGCGCGTCTAGAGGACCTCAAGACCTGGGAGGACTGCAAGACCCTGCTGCGCTCGGAGGACCTGGCCGTGCAGACCATCGCCACCGGCCGGGCTGCCAGTGTTATGGATCTTAGGCACATAAACACTTCAGTGCAGTGGGGTCGAACGGGACCAATAAATTCTTCTCCACCAATAAAGCTTCTCTCTCTCTCACGAGACCTCCACTGCGGCACCGCTTTCTTCCTTTAATCTTTCACTCCCTTCTTTATCCCTCCCCTTACGGCGCGGTTCAACAGTCTTCTGCGTTCAGCCTTCATCAAAACGCGGCTGCCGCGGCCGAGTTCGAACCTGTGTATTCCGGCTCATTGGACGAGCGCCCTAACCACTGAGCCACAGCGGCGGGTGCCGGATGATTGAAATTATTTCCATGTCACTACGGCACCTTTTTCTCCTCTACTTTCACTCCTACCTTTCTCGCTTCTGTAACGGCGCGTTTCGGATGCCCACTGTGATACGCGAGGCATTTACTGCCGCATTTGCTTTCCTCAAACCAATTTGCATTTTTTTTTCACCGCAGTGATTCCGTGGTTAAAGCGCTCGTCTACTGCGCCAGCATACCTGTGTTGGAATCCGACCGCGGTGGTCGCGTTTCCGTAGAGGCAAAACACAAAAGGCGCACTGTTTTGTGCGATGTCAGTGCACATTAAACATCCCTAGGTGGTAGAAATTATTCCGGGGACAACTGCTACGGTACCTTTCTTCTTTCCCTTTCTACTTTAGACAAAGGCGAAATTCTAGAGCCCCGTGTACTGTACGATGTTCGTCAAGTTAAAAATTAGCTGCTGTTGCACTACTGCTGAACGTGCTTAGAGCGAAAGCTCTGGTGTAGCGGGTAAGTAGACACGGCGTTGCGTCTGTAACATTGAGTGCATTCAGCGCACTGAATAGGCAGCGCGCCCACACTGCCACTCTGACAGGTGGCAGTTAATGGTTGATCACGAGAGGTTGGTCACCCAATGAACGCTATACGTGCGTTCCTCGATCTACGCTTCCATGATATCTATGTCAATTTGTCGGGGTTGTTCCGACTCCAGGAAGAATGAAAAAGAAAGTGCAGGGCCTGCCCACTGGCTCAAGCTGAGCCACAATCACTGCACGTGCAGACAGTAGGATAGTTGAAAGAGATAGGAGAGGAAATATTGAAAGGACCTGCGTCACAGCAACCGCGTCATCTGAAGCGACGACGATGGTTTAGCAAAAGATGCCTCCGGTGACAAGAAGCCTCCGCCCCATGTGCGAGAGCCCCCAGATCCCAGCCTCGTAATGCCAGGAAGCCCACTGCTCCGGCTTAAATATTCCCCCCAGACTGACGTCACAACAGCAGGTTCTAAGCTATTCTGAAATTGTTGAGAACTATAAACTAAACAGAAAACTGGTGCCATGAGCTAAGTAATAGAGAAGCGACCGTAATACGGTGCCTGCCAGTCGGAAAATTCGTTAACCCAGAATGGGTCTTTCACGTCCTACCAGCGTAACAAAAAACGATCTTGTAAAACGTGCGGGGAGAGGGGCACCCTCGGCCATATCATATGGGAATGCGCCAACTTCCCCGGAGTCAAAGAATATATTAATTGCAGAGAAAGTTGTGAACCTCTGCTCCGGAGCGAAGATCCCGCTCGGCAGAAACAAGCCATCCGCCTGGCGGCTCAGGCCGCGAAGAGACAAAATCTCTTTGTTAGGCTTTAGTCGCGGAGGCTCCGGCCCCCGTCCTCCAGGCCAGCGTGCCGGGGCTGGAAGTAGCAAGGGGCCTCGATTTCCGGTGGAATTAAAATATGATATCCATCCATCCATCCATCCATCCATCCATTCGCCCGCCCGTCCGTCCGTCCGTCCGTCCGTCCGTCCGTCCGTCCGTCCGTCCGTCCATCCATCCATCCATCCATCCATCCATCCATCCATCCATCCATCCATCCATCCATCCATCCATCCATCCATCCATCCATCCATCCATCCATCCATCCATCCATCCATCCATCCATCCATCCATCCATCCATCCATCCATCCATTTAAGACATCACGCTATTCTCACGTGACTCTTCTACCACCCTCTGAAGGCGAATAGAAAGGTGAAAGGTTAAGGTCAAGTGCTGCGACACCATGGTGGACCACATATGGTAAGGCCTATAACCACACTTTACCTCTGGCTCACTTGAAGGTCAGCTCACAACGCACGGCGAAATCGGCTTTACCTAACGTATTGACACCTTCGCTTAAAAAAACCCAGGCGGTCGAAATTTCCGCAGGCCGTCACTGCGGCGTCCCTCAAAGCCTGAGTCGCTTTGGGACGCTAAACTCCCATAAACCAAATGGAACTTCCGACTTTATCCCTTCCCTTACGGGGGAGGGAGCGGTGAACGCATGGCAAAATAAGGGGAAATTACTCAACATTAAAGATTGGAACTTGAGCTAGTACGCCAACCACGCCAGTCTTTAAATAATACGGAGGCAATCGCCTGGAGACGACTCCATTCACATACCCACACTCGATCCTGGCGAACAATATCTTCCCAGAGGTATCAGAGAAGTGTATACACTGCGGGTTAAGAGTATCGAAGCTAAGACGAGGAACAACTAGCTCCGACAGCGTTGAGGTTCGAACTGTTTAAAGAGCGTTAGCTCTTACTCACACGTTTCGAGATTTCGTGGGGTCTGCTACCACCCTGACATCGAAGCGCCATCTGTGGCGGCAACTACTCATCACTTTTGGAGATTTCGTGGGGACATCTACCACCCTTAAAGCCCCTTGATAATTTGAAAGTTCCGCCAACCATTGAACTTTGCCGCCGCCGCGCGACCTCCTCGCCTCCTCCTCGCCCCATGCTCGCCCCTTCCCTGAGGGTCGGCTCTCCACCCTATATCCTGCGCGACGATTGGTCTCCCTGCCGTTGCCCTTGGAAACGCGGGGGGTCTCGTGTTTTGCTTGTGTTTTTCTTTTTCCTCCGCGCCATTTTTCTCCTAGGCTTGGGGAGCGAATATTACGCGCTGTGCTTTTATTGCAACGTGCAAGCGATATACCGTGCTGTTGCGCGTACAACTGCAGCAAGCGGCCTGCAGATGGTTATGCGGTATTCATGATGCCATATATATTCACGTTAGGGGACTAACCACGACGTCATAACGAATGGTTGACGCCGTTGGTTGGAAGGCATCCTTCGAGGGTTGTTTGCTGCTTCGTTTTTAGATCATTCTGCATGCGAGGTCAGAACGGAACGAATCTCCAAATCATCCGCGCATTGAATCTTCTCTGCAAACAGCGACTGGGCTCAATACGTGCTAGTTGTTGCACCTGCAGCGTCGTCTTTATAACAAACGCGGAATTTTTAAGAGAGAAGCTTTTAGCGTAAGATGCCATTGTCCGTCAACTTTCGATTGCATGAAACTGCTGTATACATGTACAAAGTGATGTTGATTTGAGCTATGACATACACCGCTGTTGTATTTCCTTGAGCATGTTTTTTATCAACTGTCATCAGTACTGTATAGCACATTTCTGCACTTATGTACATGTTGAATATTATCTGAGTCACGTCTGTTACGTGTATCTTGTCAATCAGTGTTCTTGTGCGTGCGCGAAAATAAATCATCCTGCTGACCATGCTCTCATTTTCTTTAATAATACATTTTTTGTGATGCCTAATCAAAGTACCGGCTTTATATCTTCTGCTACTTAGTGAAACGAAATTTTGGTGCCAAGTATAATATTACATTATCGAGGGGCGTTTACCTTTCCTAGAGATATAGAATGCATTCTCTCATAGGGATACCGAGCATATTCTTATGCTTCCTTGACACCAGTGCCTAATATTCTATGAATTGCGGTCGATGAATGGTTGTCCGCGCCCCTTGATCGCATTGAGTGTGTGCAACTGTTTTATTCAGTGAGCAGACTCGAATGCAAAAGCCACTTTCATAGTGATGAGACAAACCTAGGGACGGAAGATGCACTCATGACATTTATTGTAAGCAGGTGCACGCTAAATAAGACCTACTGCACACAAGTATGCACAAGCAAAGAATAACATTTCAAAGCAGTTCGTATTAAGACTAGCTAGAGTGTTATCTCTGTTGTTGTGAGGTTTTCCCTTTAGTTTGGCTAGCTAGCATAATGCGTTTACACATGCCCTAAGTTTTCCATCTATAGTTCAAAGTTTGGATTCAATTGCAGTTAAATATTTAGCAATAACTAATTCGGGCCGATAATATCACAGCGCATTTGCACAGAACTTAAGCATTCGAAAGGTATATGGCTCGATGCTCTAATGCAAATAGTGGTTTTGATTGCATATAGCTCATTAATGCTAATTGTTAGATATCGCTAACTCATTCAGAACATTTGCATTTATCCTAAGCTTTTCAACGGTATATAACTTTATCGTCTGGCTCAAAGTTTGGTTTTATACAAAATTAACTAATTAACGCAAATTAATCCGGATCGCTAACTAGCACAGTGCCATTACACTTGGCCTAATCTTTCCAACAGTATATAACTCGATGCTGCAGTGCAAATTTGGGTTTTAATTGCAGTTTACTAAATATCAATTAATTTGAGCCAGTAATTGTTGAGAATAAGTGTATAAGTAACCAATGATCCAATCTCACAGTTGATCACGTGATATATACTATGCTTAGAAAGATAGCTTGACAGTAGCGTAATAGACTAAGTCCCACTTCGACCTTCTCTGATCTTGAAGTTCAAAGCACCAACCTGGGTTGTTTTCCGAAGTTTTATAGAGGTGACAAGAGTTCACGCCCTAAAAAAACAAACACAGACAAAGTCAGAGGCAGTACTAGATCAGGTGCACAAAGTAAAACACCTTATCATGTGACTTAAAAAGTTTCTGCAGTGCAGAACTCGCCTGAAAGCTTTGTTTACATCAGTATTCCCCATTCACACAGTTCTAAGAAGAAACCAATCTCTTCATGAACGTTACTTTGGGCATTCTCAATGCTTTTCTCGCAATTTTTCAAATATTTTGCACACTCCTGGAGCGCAAACTTGACCCAAAAACACGCGCTTCACTCACTGCTGCCGTCGGCCGGCGGGCGCCAAGGAGAAAAAGCGTGTCGTGCGCAGAGCTCGCAGCCGCCGCGCGAGGAGAATCGATGAGGAAAGCGCGGCGCGGAGGAGAGTGTCGCTACTTTCATATTATCAAGGGGATTTAACCACCCTGAGATCACAGCGCCATCTGTGGCAGCAACTACAAAACAGCACATCTCGCATTGAGACTTGTAGCGCCATCTACATTAGCACTATAGAAACAACTACCTGCTGTGTACAATGTTGACGTCACGGTCCAATATGGCGGATAGAAGTGGAACTATGTAAGTATGATTTCAAGCATCAAAACCTTGTGATGGATATGGCGTGTGCGAAGAAAGGAACACTGTTTCACCAATGCAACTCAACCAATCACAATTCATGGTACATGCGCTGTTTAGACATCAAATCCTTGTGATGGATGATAAGGCGCGTGCGAAGAACGGGAACACTGTTTTACCAATGCAACTCAACCAACCACAATTCAAGGTACATGCACTGTTTAGACTTCGCAAATAATTTCTTTAGAGTAATAATAATAATAATAATAATAATAATAATTGGTTTTTGGGGGAAAGGAAATGGCACAGTATCTGTCTCATATATCGTTGGACACCTGAACCGCGCCGTAAGGAAAGGGATAAAGGAGGGAGTGAAAGAAGAAAGGAATAACTTAAAATTTTAGTGTATGTGAAACTGATCATAAAGCAGTCCTGAATGTCGTTGTGAAACATTAAAGGTAATAAAGGGTAATATAAACATATTTCGCTTGTCTCTGGTTTCACTCTTTTCAGAGCCACGTGTATGAATTTTCAAGTGACGTCGCAATATGTAAAGGGTGTCGTTTTACAGCTTCGCAATCCAACCACTTTAATAGCGTGGATTGGAGCCACAATTTTTTATTGCCCTGCTTGCGCTGCGACGGCCTAATAATAATAATAATTGGTTTTGAGGGGAAAGGAAATGGCACAGTATCTGTCTCATATATCGTTGGACACCTGAACCGCGCCGTAAGGAAAGGGATAAAGGAGGGAGTGAAAGAAGAAAGGAATAACTTAAAATTTTAGTGTATGTGAAACTGATCATAAAGCAGTCCTGAATGTCGTTGTGAAACATTAAAGGTAATAAAGGGTAATATAAACATATTTCGCTTGTCTCTGGTTTCACTCTTTTCAGAGCCACGTGTATGAATTTTCAAGTGACGTCGCAATATGTAAAGGGTGTCGTTTTACAGCTTCGCAATCCAACCACTTTAATAGCGTGGATTGGAGCCACAATTTTTTATTGCCCTGCTTGCGCTGCGACGGCCTAATAATAATATTAATTGGTTTTGGGGCAAAGGAAATGGCGCAGTAGCTGTCTCATATATCGTTGGACACCTGAACCGCGCCGTAAGGGAAGGGATAAAGGAGGGAGTGAAAGAAGAAAGGAAGAAGGAGGTGCCGTAGTAGAGGGCTCCGGAATAATTTCGACCACCTGGGGATCTTTAACGTGCACTGACATCGCACAGCACACGGGCGCCTTAGCGTTTTTCCTCCATAAAAACGCAGCCGCCGCGGTCAGGTTCGAACCCGGGAACTCCGGATCTGTAGTCGAGCGCCCTAACCACTGAGCCACCGCAGCGGGTACGGCGGCCTAGCCCAACTTCCTATTTCTTGTCCGCCGCCGATTGCCATGGCCTGAAAGCCGAGCGCGGCGCGAAGGGCGCTAGAGGGCTCCCCCCCCCCCCCCCCCCCGGTAGAGCAAGCCACAGTATGCTCTGAAGCGGTATGCCGAGCCTATAAGTAAATACCTCTGCGTGATATATCAAAAATAAATGAATGAGTGTAGCGTTCCTGCTGAGTGGAAAGTAGCGAAAGTAATTCCGGTGCATAAATCAGGCAATATTTCATCTGCAGCTAATTATCGACCGATATCACTAACATGTACATGCTGCAATTTACTGGAGAACATCATTTTGAAATTTATGACAAATTTTGTTGAAGTCAATAACATACTCCGCAGAAACCAACACGGATTTCGTAGTGGCTTGTCAACCGCTAAGCAACTAGTAGAAATTATGCATGATTTTGCACTATGCCTCAAGAATGAGTCACAAATCGATGCCCTTTTCTTGAATCTATCGAAAGCTTTTGACCGAGTCTCTCATACTAAACTCCACTTTAAAATTAAAACTATATTTGGTGATGGAGCACTGGTACGATGGATTTATAATTACCTCTCTGACCGTTATCAATTTGTGCAATACGACCACCATGCCTCTAAGTTAGTACCTGTTTGTTCAGGAGTACCGCAAGGCACAGTTTTAGCCCCGTCGTTGTTTCTACTTTTTATTAACGACATATCTATTGAAACTGATGTAAATATGCGATTATTCGCGGATGACTGCGTGCTATACCAAGAAATCAAAGACTGTAATGACCAGGACGAATTTAACAATGCTATAGGAAAAATTGCAGAGTGGTGTAATAAATGGCAGATGGTAATTAATTTCGAAAAAAAAACGGTCTCTGTGTCCATTACAAGGAGAAACTGTAAACTAGACTATGTATACTCTTGGAATAACATGAATATCCGTAGTGTGGCTGAATATCGGTACTTGGGTGTAGTCATCACTTGAGACTTAAAGTGGACTACGCATGTTCAAAGCATAGCCAGCAAAGCAATGAACAAGTTATTTTTCCTTAAAAGGGCCCTTCGTCATTCTACATCTGATACAAAACTTCTTGCTTGCGCCACTTTTATCCGTCCGGTCTTAGAATACGCTAACATAGCTTGGTTGCACCCCACACTAAAAACAACAATAAAACACTTGACAAGGTCCAAAGGAAAGCCGTGCGCTTTATCTTCAACTGCTATGGACGCATGCATTCAGCTACAGATCTTTTACGCAAGGCGGAGCTTCACACGCTGTTCAGCCGTGCCAAATTACACCGCCTAAAATTTTTGTATTTACTGCTTAATAATGCATTAAAGATGTCTCCCACAGACTTTGTTCGTATAACCACAACTAGAGGAACACGTCACAAGCATGCACTCACCCTAAAAAAATATATCTGCCACAGTAATATTTTCTGATATTTCTTCTTTCCACAAGCTGTCCGAGATTGGAATCGCTTGCATCCATCAGTTACAGCCCAGCGCACCATAGACAAATTTATTACCCTCGTTGAGAGCTCTGTGTTTACATTCCTCTCACAATAACCTTGTTCATAATCTTGTAATAAAGTGTTCCTGTCAGTGTATTTATTGTATTCAAGTGCTATCATCAGTTTTACGACTGGATTGCTTTATTTCTTATTGTCATGTGTATTGCACGTTTTGCCTCTATTTTTGACACTAAAAATATTAGCACTGAACCTATATTTGTATGTTTTGCCCTCTCCTATAAAAATCCCAAAAAGGGATTGACATTATTCTGAAATAAAATTCCCCCAGCTGATGTGCTGGGATGAAGTTGCGGACAATGGTGGCACATTTGAAGCGAGAGCGAGGGGAGAGTCGGCACATTGCCCTCGAGGGGAGGGCAATATGCCGGGGTGCGGCGGCGTGCCCAGAAATTCGCCAAAGAACGGCGTGGTAAGGACGCGAGGACATCGATTTGCTTGACAAGAGCATCAAGTCGACATTCGATACTGGCAAGGTGGGAGTCTGGGGTAGTATTTGGAGGCGGAGTGGACACAGAGCTGACACCAGGATGCCCTGTGCAGTCCGCAACATGGTCAGCCAGTTCAGCGAGCTTTTCCAATGAAACATCAACCACACCTGCGAGGATGGCGACCATGTGTTGAGGATGACGCAAAAAAACAGCTCACGCAGAAGGGCGTCGTGCTTAGCTGCGGAGGCTCCAAGGAGCGGGCGAATGCGACGGCGGAGCAGCGAAGGGCGGCTGTTACCAAGCTCTGTAGCGGTGAGGAGCTGCTGGAGTTTGCTGCGCTCAGACTCTGACTTACGGTTGATGATAGCGACCTTCAACGTGTCGAAGGGTCGAGCCATGTGCAGTGATCTGATGACGTCCACTGAGTTCTCAGCGACGTCAGGACGCAGGAGGACACGATGTGGAGGAACTTGGTCTCCTGGCTGGTGATACGACGCAGCTGGAAGTGCACCTCAACCTGCAGGAGCCAGGCGCGCGGGCTATTGAGCCAAAATCGCGGCAGGCTTACTGGCTGGAACGGGGTACAGAAGCACCGAGAGGCTGAGCGTTCTGGGACGGGTCGCCGCCGGTAGGAAGGGCAGAAAAGCCAGGGGAATCCATGTAGGTGGATGGGGCTGCGCGTTCGAAGCCGGGTCGCCAAATCTTTCATAGCTAAGGCGAGGAAGAACCACATCCGACAGCGTTGAGGTTCGAACAGTTTTACTGCGCTGCTCGCGCTGCGGTGGCCGAGCCCAACTTCCCCTTTCTTCTCCGGCGCCGCGTGCCATGGCCTGCGAGCCGAGTGCGGCGCGAGGGGCGCTGCAAGAGGATCCCTAGGAATGCCCCAATTCTCCTGGGAGGGCACTGATTATCAAGTCTAAAGAATTCTGACCCGCCCCGGTGGTTCAGTGGTTAGGGCGCTCGACTACTGATCCTGAGTTCCCGGGTTCGATCCCGACCGCGGCGGCTGCGTTTTTATGGAGGAAAAACGCTAAGGCGCCCGTGTGCTGTGCGATGTCAGTGCACGTTAAAGGTCCCCAGGTAGTCGAAATTATTCCGGAGCCCTCCTTCTTCTTCTTCTTCACCCCAGGTATATGGCACATACCCACGCGGGGGGATTGGCCAAGGTGTAGTTGAATAAACAAAGTTTCCATGGAAGATGATGACAAAATTGTAGCACCAATCGTGAATTTTGAAAAATCAATGAATAAAAACAAGAGAACAATATTGACAGTTAAATAACAGACAGCATTTTGGTGAAAAAAGAAGAGCTCGTAGAACTTTAAATGAATTAGCACATCAATCTACCTGTTGCAATTATGTAATCGTGGAGAAACCCACAAATAGAACCCAATGCAAATCCCTTGGCGTTCGCACCAAATGATAATAATACTGGCAAAGATAAAGGGAGCCCTAACTTGGTGAGAGGGACCTCCAAATAAATCTTTCTCTGAAGTGCGACCTTTGGGCAGTAGAGGAGAAAATGGTCTAACGATTCAACTTTATCACATGCGTCACATAGGTTCATCGGTGTCAACCCACACCTGCATAGATATAAATTCAAACTTGGAATCCTGCACCGCAACCGCGTTATTGTTACCTCACACAGCCTGGATTTACACGAACGGACGTTCCAATTATATGCTAAGTGCTGACAGTCAATGGTATTTAGTAAGAGATCTCGTAACCTGGCTGATATATGTAGGAACCGCTGAAACCTGGAAATCGCCAGCAGGCTGAAATTCGGGACGGGATGTGTCACTGACCCGTCAAGAGCCGACCTTGCTAAGTAATCAGCCACCTCATTTGAATGAATACCTGCATGGCCAGGGACCCAGATAAAACGGACCACCTTCAAAGTGCATGGGACAAAAAATCGCAGGATACGGCTCAAAAAATCTTCTTGTGAAGTGTCAAGGCAGACTAACACTGACAAACAATCAGCGAGAATAATAGCATGAGACACATGGCATGGAATTTTGTGAAGGGCCATTCCAAGAGCCAAAACTTCCGCAAAGAATATAGGAATATAACCTGGGATGCGGGCAGAATAGCTCTATGCCAAATCCTGCGAAAAGATGCCAACTGCAGCTTTTTGACAGTTGACGGAGGCATCGGTAGCAAGCACCGTATTATGGGGGTATTCCTCTATGCGATCCGAGAGAATACCGTTTAAAATGTTTGCGGGCATGTGTTTAGCATGAGATGGGAAGATGTGGTCGAAATGCAATTCCACTGCTGCCCGCGTGTCATCAACCCACTGCAAAGAACTGAAATCAACACCAATCGGTGTCAAAAGGCTCTGCGTTAACATAATTTGTGGCATTTGATACCGTGGCCAATGATGAGGAAAGGATAAGGCCGGCTGAGACACAAAAATAGGAGTACTGACATCAGTCACTGGGTCCATCGACCTGAGGAAAGTTCGCACCGTGAGTATTTGAAAACGGGAAGTTAGATCAGGGACGAGCTCCAGATAAAGCAGGGCGTTTGAAACTTATTTTGGGAGACCAAGGCAGAGGCGGAGAGCGCGCCTTTCCAGTAAGATTAAGGGTTGAATCGTGTAGCTTGCGCTACCAGAGAACAGAATGCAACCAAATTCAAGTATAGGTCTTACGTAGGCTTTGTATACTAACAATAACGTGTCGCGGCGCATCCCAAACTTTTTATTGGCGATTCTTGTCACCCGGCCTAGAGCGCGTTCTTTTTTAAACGCATTGTTCTTTATATGAAGGCTCCAATCTAATGCTGGGTGATAACACCCAGATATTTTACGGATTCCACTTGCGGAATCTAGAGAGAGCGATGGACTAATGAAATGTGCAAAGGCCTGTCTGGAGGAAATACCAAAACTCCCCATTTGTCTACATTCAGGGATAAATTAATACCCTGCAACCATACTCCAAGAGCATCCAAATATCCCTGCAGAATGTGGTAAAGGGAGTGGATATCCCTGGCCGAGGCGAAAAAAGCTATGTCATCTGCATACACAAAAACTGTTATATCAGGACGAATGGGGATGCCACTGACCAAACTATTAAAAAACAGAGAGGATAGCACCGATCCTTGCGGCATACCTCTTGATTGATATGTATTTGAACATAGGGTTCCCTCGGCGCAGTAAAAGAATCTGTCTCAGAAATTCAGATATCCACGCATAAAAGTAGGTTGGAGGATGTAACTGAGCAAGTCTGTTAAGTAAAATAGTATGCTCTACACTGTCATAGGCCTTTGCTACATCGAGAGTGACCAAAGCTGAAACTTCTCTTCTGCGTAGCGAGAGCCGGATTCTGCTCTCTAGATCCACATGCGCGGACCATATAGAGCATCCACGACGAAAGCCAATCTGGGCTGAGCTGAGACCATTGATGTCATGAACATGTTTTGTGAGGTGACTGTGCACTATTCTTTCTATTAATTTGACTAAATTTGAAGTCAGTGCAATTGGCCGAATATTATCCAAGACGTATCCTTTTCCTACATCTTTCATTAATAAAATAATTTTCGCCGTCTTCCAATTGCTTGCAATCCACGCATTTTCCAGAGAAGCATTGACCATATCTAAGAGGGCGCTTGTAAACTCCTGGGCTAAAATTTTAATCGTACGAACAGTGACACCATCTGGTCCAGGAGCTGCAGGATGCAACATTGCCAGGAATGAGAGGAGCTCTGATGTGGCAACCTCGGTATAATCCGAAGAGGGTGAAATTGTGCACAAAGGGACGTTTCTCTGCGTCTGGAAGCGTAACGCCAATCCCTGATCAATACACTCCAGGCTCTCCTGAGCCTTTTGTGGTGATAACACTGTTGAACTAGTAAGAAGAGGGACGACAGAACTCTTGTTACGTTTCATGAATCTATACAGGGCTTTCCGATGACGAGGATTTGAAAGATATGTGTTTAAGTTTTGGTTGTACTCATCCTTGGCTTTTGCAAGTGTTCTTTTGAAAGATGCAGAGAAGAATTTGTAATTTAACCAATTAGCCGGACTCTGGTTGCAGGACAGCCTCTTCCAGGCCGCTTTTCTGTGATAATAGGCCTTCTCACATTCTTCTGTCCACCAAGGAGACGGCTGTTTAGTAGAGGCTGCTGCGGGCACAGCGAATATTGAGTGGTCTATTGCATTTTGCAAAAATAAAACCGTCTACTGAGCTCTGTCATCCCGGCTTGTATTAACTAAAGAGGCAAGTGAGGCGGACATCAGATTTTTATAAATTTTGTGGTTGACAAATTTATGGCTTACAAAACTAGCTTTAAGAGGAGATGACCGGATATTGAAAGTTATAGGAAAGTGATCACTAGACGTACCCGAATCCTCGGTCGACCAATCAGTCACATCTAGCCTACCTGCTGATAATGTTAAGTCAATGGCTGAGCGAGAAACCCCTCGCATAAAGGCCCTATGGTGAGAATTAAAATCTCCTGCGATGACTGCACTGTTTGTGCCAGCCACCAAGCTGTCTAAACAGTCTGTCCTGTGTACACCTAAAGGAAAATAGACATTAGCAATTGTAATATCAGCACAATGCGGAAATGAAATTTTGATCGCTAGAAGCTCACAGTCAGGGAGAACAATTTTCTTAGAGATAGATGCCTGATGAAATAAATTTTTAGATAGCATGGTTATCAAGCCACCTCCCCTGCCAACATTTCGATCTGACCGGAAAACTCGAAAGACTCTCATTGAAAATGATTTATACGGTGATAACCACGTTTCTTGTAAAAGTACAATATCAGGCTTATGATTGTGAATAAGTATGTCTAGATCTGGAAGAGAAGACGGAACGGCAATTACATTGTAACACTTTGATACCTGCCATGATTATTGACCAATTGAAGAGGCCGAAACCGCCTCTTTAAGGATATCAACATGGGGATGGAGCCCTCCACTACGGCACCTTCTTCTTCCTTTCCTCTTTCACTCTCTCCCTTATCCCTTCCCTTACGGCGCGGTTCAGGTGTCCAACGATATATGAGACAGATACTGGGTCATTTCCTTTCCACAAAAAACCAATTATAAGAATTCTGGGAGACATTGCTTGCAGTTCGGACCCTGAGCTCCAGCTCCGCCTCGTCCGACCCGCTGAAGAGGCCGCCGGGACACATGACCTCCCTGCCAGCATCTAAAGTGGTGCCTCTTACCTGCCCGCGCATGGACAAGACGAGAGGGAATTCTGCTCCTCACAGGCATCCCCGAGCGCTTCTCTTGCGCGCCTCTCTTACATCTGATGAGACCGCGGAACGCGATCCACAACCAGTCACCCCTTACAACGAATACCTTCAAGAGCACAGGTTGGCGAGGCGCACATACCCCTGCCGCACGAATACCTAAGCAAGGCCGACGAACACACACACAGACGCCTTCAAACGAATACCTTTATAAAATCCGTGAAAATAAACATTTGGTATCCCTCACTCTATGAACTGCAATGTCCACACTGTAGAGAAATAGCTTCGGCTTATCACATGGTGTGGGCTTGTGAACTAAATCCCGCTATCGACCATATACCAAACCCGACCTGAGGCAATAGTAGGCCATTCTGCTCCGCGGAGACCTTGATCATCAGCGCGGACTGGCGCGCAAAGCACTCGATGCCGCACAA
Organism: Amblyomma americanum; assembly: GCA_030143305.2. Taxonomy (NCBI): domain Eukaryota; kingdom Metazoa; phylum Arthropoda; class Arachnida; order Ixodida; family Ixodidae; genus Amblyomma; species Amblyomma americanum. The sequence goes on from JARKHS020032218.1 coordinate 29,685, forward strand.
GTCAGTGGACTTCCGGAATATGCGTCATGCCCCGAAGCCCTTGAATTTCACAAATTGCAAATTGGTTTTTGAGGAAAGGAAATGGCGCAGTTATTGTCCCACGTATCTCGGTGGACACCCCAATGGCCCCGTAAGGGAAGGGAGGAAGTGAGTGAGTGAGTAAAAACTTTATTGAAAGATAGTGTAGATTCGTGGTCAGTAAGTGAGGTCCAGACCATGTAGGTCTCGTACCGCACAGGCCCATTCGACAGCCTTGACTTGAGTGTCCCGGTCGTCGCTGACCTTTACTGAAAGCCACGCGTCAGGTGAGGGAGCAGCCATGAGATCTGGGGGTGGGGGATGCGCTTTACAGTCCCAGATTATGTGGTCTAAAGTAGCTTTTGCACCGCAGAAGCGGCAGTTAGGGCTGGAGGTTGAAATAAATATGTGCGAGTGCACATTTGGGTTGGGGAAAGAGTCGGTTTGTAGTCTTCTCCACGCCACCTGCTGCTCCCTTGACAGGGAGGGGTGCGGCGGCGGGAACTGCCTACGTGCGAGTCTAAAATGGGTGGTGTGGTCGTGATAGGAGGTTAGCGCTTCACCGGTTGCCTCCGGGTTCGGACCGTCTACTGATCGGCCGGCTTTAACTCGAGCTTATGCGTTGGCGGCCTCGTTTCCGGGGTTTCCGGCGTGCGCCGGGACCCATAGCAGGTCAATGTCTCGGAGGGGGGATGTGTCTTTAACATTTTCCAGGATATTTCTGGCCGTGAGTGAGATGCGGCCTTTGGCAAAGTTAGCAATGACATATTTGGAATCGCTAACGATGGTTGTAGCGTCCGTAAAGGCGATAGCAGCTGCAATTGCAGCTTCTTCCGCGGTTTCCGCGTTCTTGGTAAATACTATAGCGGCCATGAGTGGAGTGGCCGGGTCCGGGTCCTGAGGATGAGATACCCCACAGATGGCGAATCTGTGGGGGCTGTCTTGGTAGTTGGCTGCATCGACGTAGATGACGTCTGGAAGACTCTGCAAGCGTCGATGCAGAGCTCTGGCTGTTGCTTCCCGCCGACCCTGTTGGGATGAAAGAGAGAAAGAGGTGCTGTAGTGGAGGGCTCCGGAATAACCTCGACCACGTGGGGATCTTTCATGTGCACTGACATCGCACAGCACACAGGCGTTTTTGTGTTTTAGGTTTGTGAGTAGACACCGAATAGTTCGGGGGACGTTGATATAGAGAAAAATTTTGTTTTGGGGGAAAGGAAATGGCGCAGTATCTGTCTCACATATCGGCTGACACCTGAACTGCGCCGTAAGGGAAGGGATAAAGGCGGGACAAAGAGAAGAAAGGAAGAAAGAGATGCCGTTGTGGAGGGCTCCGCAATCATTTCGACCTCCTGGAGATCTTTAACATGCACTGACATCGCACAGCACACGGGCGCCTTCGCGTTTCGCCTGCATCGAAACGAGGCCGCCGCGGTCGAGTAATTAGAGGCGAATAAAAAACATGCACGTCGACATAGTGGGAGGACGTCAGAACAGCCTAGGACGTCGACTTATTACAAAACGAAAAAAATAAGATGTAATCCGCCACGGTGGCTCAATGGTTAGGGCGCTCGTCTACTGATCTGGAGTACCCGGGTTCGCACCAGGCCGCGGCGGCAGCGTTTTGATGGAGGCGAAACGCAAAAGACGCCCGTGTGCTGTACTGTCAGTGCAGATTGAAGATCCCCAGGTGGTCTAAAAACCACAGTGTAGTTTTTGGTGCTCGCTTGAGTGCCACGCATGGAAGGTGGAACCATTTGTAGTGGCAGGATGCGTTGTCGCAAGCAACCATCTTTCCAGTTTCTGGTCCACGGCAAAAACAGTAGAAATCACTGGGAGAGTTTACCACTGGACCAGCATGCTGCCTGGTGAAGTAGGTGCTGAAAAGCTCGGGCAGGATTGTATGAATGAAGAATTTTCTTCCAGCAGCCAGAATCTCCTCACAAAAGTGCCTGTCTTTCTGTATTCTTTCCACGTGCAACAAATTAGGTGTCCACACCACGAAGTCGCACCACTGAACATCACATACAGCCATTTGTGTCTGCACTTGGTAGAAATATCCGTGTTGTCGCCGTAGCTGGACTACACCATTGACAGTTTCCAGGCAGGAACCTGCAGTAGCCATCTCTGTAACGTCCTTCACTTCCCTGAGCGAAAATGGGCACTTAAGTTCAACAACACCCTTCCCACAGCATGCGCAACAAACAAGACCGTCTGGTGTTGCTCCAACAAACGGATATCTTGTACTCAGGTGCAGCCCCGACTTGGAGCACTTGAACATGTCGTGCTTCTCGGCTTCACTGGTTTGGTATGCCCTGAAGGCACAGGGCTCATTTTTCACTCCCCATGTGATGGCAGGCGTCTTCAGCGACTGCTTTTCAGGATAGCATATCAGTTTTAGCAGTGATATGCTAGGGTTATCAATGCTTGTGTGGCACACCCTTTTCATTACAGAAGCAGTCACCCTGCCCGCTCGGTACAAAAACCAATTAGACGAGCTGCTCTGTTGCCTTGTCAAAGCTTCAACCGCCTTTACGGTCTCTTCACTTATAATTATTGATGGCATGACATCATTGGCTTTCTTAACCAAAACATCCAAATCATGCGCCAACATTTCTTCGGAGTAGAGGTTTCTCAAACGGGCATCATGCATCGGTACAGGATTTTGAAAGTGTCCATCATATCCGGGGAGGACTGAAAAAATTGAAGGAACAATGCCGGCATCCTGAATTGAGCCGTAAAGCTTGGTACGCTCCTGCTCTGAAAGTGGCGGGACATGAGCCCGCTCCTTGACTGGACCTGCCTCAAAGGAATTGCTATCAAGCTGCCGCTTTTTCCCTTTAGACGATGTGAATTTTATGTCCTTGAGTCGCTTATATTGTACTTTTTCGACATAAGCGGGCAGCCACATATTATCCTTCTGGGTGCAACTTCTTGACTTCATCATTTTGATGCCGGTCTCAACTGCAAACAAACAGGCTCCAACATGGGAGCATGCTTCCCCTGCTCCAGCCATACATGTGCAGTGCGCAGTGATCACAGCGCCTCCTTCTTGCACAAAATCCACACTTGGAGAGGTTTGTGCCCCAGCCTCTGTGAGTGGTTCACCTGCGAAGACAACGAGAAAAAACGTCGGCTTTACTGACCTATCGTTTCAAAATTGCTGCGGTTCAGTTGCACTTTGCCTAGGGATGTCGTCTTAGAACAAAACATTTGAGCCGTTTTTTTTTTTCAGAGTTGCGGTGCACGAACTTGTCTGTCTGAACCTGCTCATTTGCAATGCCATTCAGACTGTGCAAAATAAAAACAAAGGCACATAATGGGAGCTGCAACTCGGTTCTTTTAATCTGTGGGAGACTGCGCTGCCCAGCTCGGACTTGGCTGTTCAACGCCGGGTCCTCGAGCGAGCCACCGAGGTCATCACGAAGCAAAGTATTCTGATCACCTAGATTTGACCTCAAGTTCCGTTTTTCTGTTTGTTTTTTGGAACCGATAAGGTTTTTCCGCCTCCTTTCACGCTTTGCGGGCACTTCACGTGCTCGCGTACATACATAACCGAATGTCGCGCTTCAGATGCGCCGCACAGAGCGCTTAGCGCAAACGGCGTACGGACCATTCGTCACAGCTTTGCTCATACAGATTAACAAGGTTTGCAATCATCAAATGGATTCGTAATGCTTACCTCGGCGAGCAGGACAACTTTGCCGTCCTGGAATTCCTTGGCAGAAAGGTGCTTCACCCAGCCGCTTGTAAAATAATTGTGGGACTCCAAAGCTTTGTACGCTTTCATGTTTTCCAAAGTCACAAAGTTCGCGGAAAACACAAGATACGTGACGATGTCGCCGTGCGAAATCTCTGGGAAGCCACTCAGATCGGCACTTGTGTCCACTCCGGGCCGCAGCGTGTATGGATCGATATCATCGCACAGTTTCAACTTGTCTTCGTAACGAAGGCGAATACTGCCGATGAGTTCAGAGTAATAACCCGCGTTTAAAGGTTCATGCGGCGCCACAGCAGGCACAAATCGGATGAAGAAGAGCTGTGAATGGTGCCGGTGCCACGAATTTGAAAGCATCCGCGGCAGCACAGCACTGAACGAAGACTGAGCGACTGGGTCACAAGCATGGTCGCCGGGTCAACGAGCAGGCGGATGTGACGTCACGTGCAAGCCATGTATAGGAAATGTGTACAGGTTGTGCGCGTGATTAGTTCATGATGAAGGGCCGGATAACTTTTCAAAGCGAGGGTGAGGGAGGGCCATGGATTAAAAAGTGAAGGTGAGGGAGAAAAAAATAAAAATCAGGGCATTTGCCCACCTCTGGTGAGGGGCGAGATAAGCTGCTGATTGTCCAAGTGTACATGTATTCTTGATGTATCGAACAGTTTGCGCGCACTGTAACTTTTGGCGGAAGGGCAACAATAGTTACTCCAGTGCAAATTCCTTCCAGCAAGCAATAAACGATTGCAAATTCTTTTGCCGCGAAAAAAGTTCTAGCCCCCCCCCCCTAATCCTTTTTGGATCTCCGACGTCTTTTGAAGTGAAGCCTCCGACCCAAGTAAGCAATCTCCATAAGCACCAACCACTAGCGACTCCCCCTCCCAAGCTATCCCGCCCAATCACCATCACCCACCTTCACTCACTAGAAGCGCCATCCACAACCCAAGAGAAACTGGCCAATGACCGATGGAAAGTCGCCGATCTTGAGTTGGTAGCTGATGTGCTCGGTCGACTAACTCGGGCCAGCGTCAGGCAATGGTTGGCCAACTGCTGTGTCGGCTAGTGGTTAGCAAAGGCACACCGATCACTGGCAAACGCCTTGCATGGTTGGCCGCCGACGCAAAGCCAAGTAAACAATGGACGACACCGGGCACCGCTGGCCACCAGTCCCGTCTGTTATAATTTGAGAGAATTAGGGCGCAGCCGCAAGTCTAAACCCTACATGCTATATCATGAACATGCGTCTAAAGCTAGAGCCAGCACAACTTCTTCAAATACTCGAAGTTACCACCTTCATGACACGCGCACGCAACCCGGTCGAGTGCCTGAGAAAGTCGCGTCTTGTTGCGTTCGCATAGTCTTCGCGTCAAAGACGGCATAGTGGACTATTAGTTTTTTTCTAATAGAAGGTATCTGCAACGTAGTCCGCTCATTTTCACTTCTTGTTTGTGTCATCGATTAAATATGTTGCTTAACGCGCTATATACAGGCGCCAAAATGCCCGGATTAAATATTCTGGCGTTTGAATTAAATTTAGCGGGAAATACTGTAGTCCTTCGACCGTCTTAGGGCTGAGCACGGTCTGGCGTCGGCTCGTGCAAGGCCAATGTCAATCCCCAAAGACGGCCCGAGCTGCCTTGCCGAGCTCGGGCCATAGACGGCCTGCTTGGCTGCCGAACATGGGCCATCGACTGGCCACGCAAGCTTTTCTTTTGGGAGCGCACTCACCCAACTCTACCCTCCAGAAGAGCCCCACCACACCTATTGACCTCCACCCTTCATAAGGCGACCACCCACTTTGAAGCCCATGCAGCAGCGGAACGCAAAATCGACGGTGAAATCGTATTCAAAGACTCAGTGAGAAGACCCGCCGCGGTGGCTCAGTGGTTAGGGCGCTCGGCTGCTGATCCGGAGTTCCCGGGTTCGAATCCGACCTCGGCGGCTGCGTTTTGATGGAGGCGAAACGCTAAAAGGCGCCCGCGTGTTGTGCGATGTCAGTGCACGTTAAGATACCTAGGTGGTAGAAATTATTCCGGAGCCCTCCACTACGGCTTTCTTTTTTCACTCCCTCTTTTATCCCTTCCCTTACGGCGCGGTTCAGGTGTCCGACGATATGTGAGACAGATACTGCGCCATTTCCTTTCCCGAAAAACCAATTATTATTTCAATGAGAAAACCACGCTCTATAGCCACCTCCTAAACACACTCCAGCCCTAGCTGCCGATCTGCCCACCGCCATTCTCGACCCACCTCAGTCCACCTTCACCCTCCAGAAAAATTGTGGAGCAAGCCTCGGCTTAGAGTAAAAAAATGGCGGTGGCTTAGCTCGGCTATGCCACGATATATGTAGCGAAAGCAACTGTGAAACTCCCCGGTTGGCCTTGTTCACATATTCCACAACGTATGAAGCACAGGCATAAACGTCCAGTATGACCTGTAGGTCCATGTTTGATTTCAGCACCAAGGCTCTCCGAGGATTGAAGGGGTCGCGTCACTCTTACGCCTATTCTCTAGGCTAACTGCACGTTGTTCTTCGGTTTCTTGAGCCCGCCGCTGAAGCGTCTTGGTCGCATTCCATCGTTCATCACGGGCCGTCTTCAGTGAAGCAGGACTCGGGTCTCTCCTCCAGCTGCTGTCGCTGCTGCTAGCGGTCGAGACACCGGACATTAAACGTGCCTGTCTCGCGGCGGAATATTCACGGCGGCGTTTAGCCAGTCGTTCGGCGCGCTGTTCGTCTGTTTCCCGGCGATTCGTTTCCTCTTCATCTCGCTCCGCTGCCGATTCCAGGCCTCCTCCACCTTATCAGAATTGCCGCCGTCCATACTGTCGTCTCAACTGTGGTTGCGGCGCACGCCAGCTCTCTTTTTCAATCCTGTGACAACTTATCACGCATGCGACACAGCTGTCGAAGCGAGCGGAGGTGAGCGCAACGACGAAGGACGCGGTGTCCTTGGCGGTGTCACGGCCTACCAAACGGCGGCGGCGGCTCGCGGCGTCTGAGAGGCCTCTGAGAGTGTGCATGTGACCATATGCACAATCCCAGAGGTCCAGAGGCAGGCTCGCGAAACGGAAAGGAGGGTCGTGGAGACTAATCGGGTAATTAGGCTATTGAGTCGACGACTAAGATACGAGGTGATGGAGGTCAACAGGGAAGTGTACGAGATTAGGCCCCACCCTTTTGCACAGGATGGCATCCACTACGGTGGTGCCACTGGCAAGAAGGTGGGTAGTAGGATAGGTCGCCAGGCAACAGCTTTTTTGGGGGGACCCAGAGCTCTGAAGGAACCAGTGTAGAGAAGGAAGAATTAAGATCAAACGGACAATGGAACCATAGGGGAAGAAAGAGACGCAAGCGCCAGGGCCAAGTTAATTCAGATATAGGTTTCATTAACATGCAAGGTGGCAGGAATAGACTGAAATGGGAGGAAATAGAAGAACAGTTAAGACAGGAGGAATTAATGGTATATGGCTTAGCGGAAACACATCTTAGAGACATGGAGCAACCACCCTGTAACCCAGACTACGCATGGGAATATTGCAATAGAACAGAGGGCAGCAGAAAGGGAGGTGGAATTGGGGCATTCATTCATAAAAGTATGAATTTTCAAAGGGTTAGACTGGGATGAAGGGAACATTTATGGCTAAAAGGAACAGTGGCAGGCAAGCAAACACTCCTTGGCTTTGTATACCTGTGGACAGGGGTTAATGCCAAAGAGGAAAACAGGAAAATGTTAGAATGTATTGCAAGCGACATTGATGAGCTAGGAGGGCAGGGCGAGATAATTATATTAGGCGACATGAATGCACACATAGAAGACCTGGATGGGTACACGGATTCGACAGGAAGCATGATGCAGGACATGTGTGACAGGCATGATTTAGTTGTATGCAACAGCACCGAGAAGTGTGAAGGGCTCATAACATGGGAGGCGGGGAGTCTGCACTCGACGATAGATTATGCACTAATGTCACAGAGGATGTATAACAGATTAGGGGTAATGAGCATAGATGAAGATGGTTCCAGAAGTCTAGGTAGTGACCACAAGCGTATCAAGTTGAGCTTCAGAAGAAAAAGCAATGTAGGACTGAATCAAGATAAACAATCAGGGGGAAATTTTTACTCAGAAAAGCAATTGGAAGTAGCAGCCAAACAAATCGAGAAAGTAATTTTTGAGGATAGTGAAACAGAATGGACTTATACCAAATTAACTCGATTACTGGAGCTAGAGCTAGCTAAGGTGCAAGTAAAGCTAAAAGGGAAAAGATGCAAACCCAAGAGTTGGTGGGATGAGGAGGTCAAGAGGGCAATAGAAAAGCGCAAGGAAGCATCCAGGGAACACAGATATTCCAAGAAGAGGAGGGAACCAAAACCCGAAGTAGACAGAAAATGGGATACCTTCATAAAGTGTAGAAAAGACGCATCCTATTTGATTAATGAGAAAATTAGAAGAAAGGGTGCCCAATGGATGTCAAAAGTAAATAAAAAGGATAGAAAAGCAGCCCAAAAATTCTGGAAACATCTAAATGCAATGAGTATTAAAACTAGGCTAGAACAAAGGTTTATTGTTACAGATGAGGGTATTCGACTAGAAGGGGATGAAGCAATAAAACACATAGGAACAAGGATGACGGAAAAATTTTCAGCAAAGCACGTAGTACATAATTTATCGAAGGAGGATAGACCGGTTACAGCAATAGCTTCACTTGAGCAAGGAGAGTGGGAAAGGGCAGAGAAGAAGGTTCCTAGTGGCACATCAACAGGACCAGATGGTATCCCGATTATGTTGATAAAGAAGTTAGGACCAAAATCCAAGCAAACATTAATACAGGTAGTGAACAAAATGATAGTGGATGAGAAAGTTCCCGATGAATGGCGATTAAGTAGAATGAACATGATATATAAGGGAAAGGGGGACAAAGCAGACGTAAGTAACTATCGCCCCATAACAGTGACATCTGTGGTTTACAGGGTGCTGATGCAAATTATAAAGGATAGACTGCAGGCTTGGGTGGAGAACGAGGGGGTGTTAGGGGAACTACAGAATGGGTTCCGGAAACAAAGGAGGTTGGAGGACAATCTATTTTCATTGACACAGTGTATAGAAATTGCGGAAAAGGAACATAGGCCCTTATTGCTAGCATTTCTGGATATTAGGGGAGCCTATGACAACGTTACTGAGGAGCATTTGTGGAACATATTGGGCACATTGGATGTGGAAAATGGAGTAATTAATCTTTTAAAAGATATATATATATATAGAGGTAACAGAGTGCTCATAAAATGGGAAAAAAAAATGTATCAGGGCCTGTAGAGATACAGCGGGGGCTTAGACAAGGATGTCCTCTGTCCCCTTTGTTGTTCATGTTGTACCTGCAAGGTTTGGAGGCCAAGCTAGAGGGGAGCGGACTAGGTTTCAACCTATCTTTTTTCAAGCAAGGGGAATTGATTAAACAGACATTACCGGGACTAATATATGCGGACGATATAGTGATAATGGCTGACAACAAGGAAGACCTGCAGAAGTTGTTAGACATATGCAGTACAGAGGGAGATAGATTAGGCTTCAAGTATAGTAAGGAAAAATCTGCAGTCATGACATTTAATGAAGAGGGCGGCGAGCATAGAATACAGGAGTTCGTGCTAAAAGTAGTGAATGAGTACAAGTATCTTGGGGTGTGGATAAATAACAGTGTTGAGTATCTGACAGAGCATGAAAAATATGTAATGAATAAAGCTAGTAGGAATGCAGCTGTCATGAAAAATAGGGCACTGTGGAATTACAATAGGTATGAGGTGGTAAGAGGGATCTGGAAAGGGGTGATGGTCCCTAGCCTGACCTTCGGGAATGCGGTCCTGTGTATGAGGCCAGATGTTCAAGCAATGCTGGAAATTAGGCAACGGGGAGTAGGGAGGTTAGCTTTGGGAGCACATGGCAATACACCAAATCAGGGGGTACAGGGTGATATGGGATGGGCGTCTTTCGAGAGCAGAGAGGCTAGCAGTAAGATAGCATTTGAGGAACGATTGAGAAGGATGGAGGAAAAGCGGTGGGCTAGGAAAGTTTTCAGATACCTGTATACAAAGAATGTTGACACGAAATGGAGAAAGCGAACTAGAAAATTGACAAGCAAATATCTGGACAGCAGTAAGGGGGCAAATCAGCAATTATCGGTTAAGAAAAAGGTTAAAGGAACAGAGAGAGCTTTGTGGAAAACAGGGATGCTGACGAAATCGGCACTAGAAACATACCGGACCTTTAAACAGGAAATTGTCAAAGAAAATATCTATGATAATTGTAGGGGAATTTCTTTGTTGTTTGAGGCCAGGACTGGAGTTTTGCGGACTAAGACGTATAGAGTCAGGTACCAGGAGATAGACACTTTGTGCATTGCGTGCGGAGAGGAGGAGGAAACAGCTGAACACTTGATACTTTTCTGTAAAGGGCTTCACCCTACAGTGGAAGGCAGCGGGGCTGACTTACCCAAGGCATTGGGGTTTAGGGATAGTGAAGGGAAAGTGGATTTTAAGAGGTTAGAAGTAACCAAGCGAAGGTTATCTGATTGGTGGCTAAAAGCAAGACAGGAGTAAAATTTCACAAGACATGGCTAGGTGGCTTGAGCCACCGCCCGATGTAAAGGGTCCATCCATCCATCCATCCATCCATCCATCCATCCATCCATCCATCCATCCATCCATCCATCCATCCATCCATCCATCCATCCATCCATCCATCCATCCATCCATCCATCCATCCATCCATCCATCCATCCATCCATCCATCCATCCATCCATCCATCCATCCATCCATCCATCCATCCATCCATCCATCCATCCATCCATCCATCCATCCATCCATCCATCCATCCATCCATCCATCCATCCATCCATCCATCCATCCATCCATCCAGTAACCTTCGTTGTGACATTACGTGCCTCAATGGAGTACCGCCACGGCGAAATCGCGAGTTCGCGGCCAATAAAGCTTTCGCTTTAAAACATTCATTAAGCGCAGTAAAAATATCACCCTAATCACTGGTAATTCAACTGTTTTCGCAGAAGTGTTGCAACATTCGTCCCGTATTTTTTTTTTTTCAGGAGAAATATAAGTTCGCGTGAACCAATTTGTTGTGGACTTTTTTCTGCCCCTCCGGCAATTCGATTACGGTTAATTAGGACATTCTGTGGTCCTGTGAAACCCGAATTATAATGGTGCTGTACTGTATAGAGAAACCGCGGTGCGGAGCCTGCATAGAGTGCATGCGTCCCAATATGGATGAGCAACAACTACAGGAAAACGTTTGCGCACACCTCTCGCTTACAGCAGTTTTTTTTAACGCTAAATTTTTGAGCACCATAGCATACAAGACAACATTAATTGCCCAAATGCCCTAGCGGCAAACTTTTTCACGCTTTTTTTTTGTTACCAGAATAAATAGGAAACGATTTTTCTTCGGGGTGCGTTTCCTTTTAGGCTACATTGTGAGCGTCCTAGGCCAGAGGCACTGCTTAGGCATTGTCTGCTTTCGTACACGACGTATGGATTGGAAATGTACGCCGCTGGTCGCCGCACCTTCCCAGTCTACACTAGAGTGATTGGAAGGTTGCCAGTGGCTGTAATATAGACATCGTAAGGCATGATTGGGAAACGCAAAAATATAAGGCCGACTAATCGCTCTGCGTGTATGCTACGGGCGCTTGTGCGCCTAGCAGACGACACGGCCAGCGCCTGGTCAGCACTTGTGCTGCTCTCACTTACAGAGAACGGGCCACGCTAGGCATCTGACATATTGATATTATGCACATATATAAGCACAGAGGAATGGTTTACGAGTCGTGAATGCCTTACAGATCTTTTTCCTGCACTATGAACATTCTGATTTCAAAACCATCTCATTGCTCATCATCATCATTAAGAAAGAAGGCACGTGACTTGAACGTCGCGTGGTTTGTGTTTGGCAGGGCGTCGGATCGCATGTGCTTCTCGCGTCTTTGAGCTACGAAGCTGCCAAGCTTGATATCCAGTGCTATCGCTGGAAAATGATAAGCGCCGTTGATGCCCAAGGGCACAGTCGGAGGGGATCACGTTCAGGCGAAAAACATGCGCCGGACAGTGTTTTGCAAGCTCCTGCAGCGACAGACTTACAGCGTGCTGTCAGAGAAGCGTCTTTGTGTCGTTTCGCTTCTCGCCTTTGCCGTCCTGGCTGTCGCGGCCTTCCACTTTTGCGAGGCAAGTCGCCGTGCTCACAAGATCGTGCGCAGTGTTGGTTTGGCACTCCCTGTAGGCCCACGCTGTCACTGAGCTGCCGCGCGCTGGGTGTCTCTTGGCCGGGCTGCGATCGAGTCTGCTCCTCTTTTTTTTCTTTTGTGTCAGGTTGCGTTCGACTGGAGCAAGACCAAGTATGCTGCTGTCTTCGACAGATTCCGTGACAATATCGCCGGCGAGAACTACCAAGACAGGCTAGTGTTTCTGCATTTGTCTGTCTCTGGAAGTTCGGACGAGGCGTCGCCTTGAGCGAGTTGTGCTGTCTAGCTGTGTGTACCCTTGACTCAACGTGCAATGTCGCAGGCTGTGTCAAGACATGCCGATCGACGCCGTCTACACCTGGGTGAATGGCACAGATCCGGAGCTGGTGCGCAACCTGTCCCTCATCAGGAAACAGCTCATGCTCGAGGCTAACAAGTCGAGGTGAGCGGATTGGTGTTTGGTGGAGCATTTGAGCAGTAACACGATTTATTATTCAGAAATGATGCCTTGTCGATCATAATGTTTGACATTTCTTTTGCCGTCACGACAAGCGAGCTAGGATACTTGGTGACGGCAGTGTAGCTTATGTATTTTGTAGCAGGATAGTACGCAGGGGGTTATCCTTTGCTTTCCGCTTAGCCTTTGTTCAATTGTCACAAGTTTAGCCGCGATACATTAGTGGTGCGTCCGAGATTTCTCCTTTACCTCAACTTGTTATCTGTCACAACACATAATGCTGCTAAACAGTGATCCTATGAAGAGCTATAAGAGGAGGGACAGTAAAAGATTCTGGGGAAAGTTCATTATACAACAGCGAATATGTGACATCTTACAAAGAACGTACTTCAAGAGCGACTTCTTTAATACTCATTCATTGCGGAATTCAGCCGCAAGTTACAGAAACCACTTAGGACACGCTTCTGTCAGCTGTGCCCTCCAAAACAGATTTGCTTGCAGTCAGGCAGCTAGCCTCCGCAAGTACAATTCTGTCCAACTTTTTGCTCTGGTAGTTAGGGCATGTTACAGAAAGAAGCATTAGCACAAACAAATGCATGAGAGTGACACAGACAAGTGCTTACTGGCAACTGATTTTTTACAATTTCTCAGTCGGAAATCTGCATCAAATGCTCTGGCAGATGTGCACTTTGGTGTGTCGCCTTGGTGCATCAAGTCACAATAGTGGGGTGCATATTGTGCTGGACTGAAACATGGTCATCACAGCAGCAGTGCTGCAGAGTGCACTAACTCATTTGAAGTGATTTTCAAATCTGCAGTCCACAAATTTCAATATACCGCTCGTTGTGGAGATGGGGTGTGTGCCAGTGAGTATGTGATGAAATTCTGGCACAGAATGAGAAGATCTTGGAGAAAAAAAAAACGGACGCAATGCATTCTCCTGAGTGACACGAAAGTGGGCTAGAATAATAATGATGCTAAAGCATTGGCTTCTTCATAGTGGACAGTGAGCAGCACAGTGGAGAAGCCCAACCTCAGTATGTAGCTAACCAGATGCTAGAGAAATGCTTTTTAATCAGGGTTGTGATCCAGGGAAATTCTCTGGGCCCCTTGCCTAGCTGACAAGGCTCCTTCATCATTGGTGAGAAAGAAAGGTGACTGGCTATTTTGAGGAGAATCTTGGACGACCTTTAGTTTCAGTTTTTCCCGCCTGTTTTGCAGCACGCAAGGCTGTAATATTTTGTCAACGCAGTCAAGTTAATTAATGAGCTGTATTCGTTTGTTTTGGTGGCTTTTGTATCATTTGCATAGCAGTGCCAGAAATGGTTAGTTATCGGGAAATTTGGCACCCCGATTACTTTATATGGGCACCTGTTACGGTTCTCAATTTCACCTTTGTGGTTTCACGATATTAGATGTTTGGTATGAAATACTTCAGTCTTCACAATTCTTTTTACGTCTTTAGTTTTGTGTGGGCTTAAACCTGCACCATTCAACAGACATTAGAAGGCTTGGCAGTTACTGTTAACATGTCGAAAATTGGAGCCTAGTTTTGTGTATATGGGTTGAAGGGTAATGAGATTTTCAGCATGTTGACACTGAGGACAAGTTGGCCTGTGTTGATAGACTACCATGTTCTGATGGCAACGAGGCTACTTCCACTGGAAACGGAGCTTTTGTATGCTGGCAAAAAAGCAAAACAAAGTGACATGCAGGTGGTGCCACCATCAACCATTTTCACAAGCAAACTGCAATGATGCCAGGCCAGTCTTTGCTGCGCAGATCCTTGAGGCCCAGCTGCCGTGCAGTTTACTTCGAGTTGATGATCATGGAATCGCTTTTTATCTTGACATCATAAGATTGAATAGAGTGGCAAGGGGGAAAAAAAATGTTTCATTCTTAAATCCAGTTTCCTCATAGACAAATGTGTCCTTTGCCTCTGAATAAATATGAACACAGCCAAAAAGAGCCATGGAACCAATTTTTACTGAGAAAAGAAATTGGGGGGAGCTTTCCACAGTGTCTCTTTAACCCTGTAACGCCCAGGCATTGAAAACGCAATTGAAAAAATACATAGCAGGAAACCTCAATGAAGTAAATAGCAAACTGCACTTTGTGAAGCCAGTACTGAGTGAAAAGAAAACTTGTGTCCAGGAACGTTTCATACAAGTAATTTTATGCAGTCTCTGTATTGGACATACACACCCTACAGCCTGCCATGGTGGCTCAGTGTTTATGGCACTCGGCTGCTGACCCGAAAGATGCAGATTCGATCCCGGCCGCGGAGGTCGAGTTTCGATGGAGGCGAAATTCTAGAGGGCCGTGTACTGTGCGATGTCAGTGCACGTTAAAGAACCCCAGGTGGTCGAAATTTCCGGAGCTCCTCACTACGGCGTCTCACAGAGCCTTAGTCGGTTTGGGATGTTAAACCCAATAAACCAACCATACACACCTTACACACACCTTCCTACTAACAAAAGAAGACATGCCTATTTGAGAGAAATGCGGAGATGAACTTACATTAAACCACATCTTATTCTTGTGCACAGAACTTGAGTCAATGAGAAAAAAATATTTTTCTGCATTTTACAACGGACACACCCCTTTTCATCCAGCATTGATTGTGGGGGAAGATATGCCATATGTTTTTAGGTTTTTAAAGGAACCAGGTGTCCTTGACCCTGTGCTTTACTACATTTTGTGATGCACATCATGCATTTTCTCGCATCTGAGAAAAGGCGAAGGCCTTTATTTATAATTTGTTGGGAGCCTCGGGTGTTCTTGCCCAGACAGGGACTGTTGGTGATGTGACCTAAGTTTTTAGAAGGAATTATACCTTGTGGTTGGCACATGATAGCCTTAGTTGCATATGCGCCACTAAACACAACACATTGAAAAAGTCAGATGAAAGTTATAAATTCCTAGAGCTTCACCACTGTAAAGTCCCTTCATTACAGAAGTGTAAAGAACTGGAGTATGTATCAAGCGAAAGGTGATTACAGCACAATTAATTTCAAGTAATTTTGATAATTTCTGAATACTGAAGGTCGATAAAACTGCATTCAAATATCCAGCTGCCTACAGTAAATTGGGAGAAAAATTCAAAACTTCTCCTTCTCTGGCCAGTGCGGCATTACAACCACAGATTTCGGGCTGTTTACTTTTGCAGTTTGCTCTTGCATGAATTTATCTTTCAGCAGAACTCCTGTATCTGTGGCAGGTTACAGTTACATATTGGCCTTGCATTGATAAATATGTTGGGCAAGACTGTTACTTCACATAC
>JARKHS020032219.1:0-15077 GCA_030143305.2 Amblyomma americanum
TCCTCTTTCCTCTTGCTCTTTTTCTCTTTGTTTCTTTTTCTCTTTCTTCTTCTCTTTCTCTTTCTTTCTCTTTTTCTTTCCCTTTTTCTTTCTCTTTTTCTTTCCTTTTCTGTTCCTTTTCTTTTCCTTTCCTTTTCCTTTTCTTTTCCTTTCTCTCTTTCTCTCCTCTCTCTCTCTTTCTCTCTCTCTCTCTTTCTTTCTCTCTCTTTCCCTCTCTCTCTTTCTCTTTCTCTCTTTCTCTCTTTCCCTCTCTCTCTTTCCCCCTCTCTCTTTCCCTCTCTCTCTTTCTCTCTCTCTTTATCTCTTTCTCTCTTTCTCTTTCTCTTTTTCTTTTTCTTTTTCTTTCCTTTTCCTTTCCTTTTTCTCTTTCTCTTTCTCTTTTCTTTCTCTTCTTCTTTTTCCTTTTCTTTTTCTTTTCCCTTTTCTATCTTTTTCTTTTTCCTTTTCCTTTTCTTTTTCTTTCTCTTTTCCTTTTTCTTTTTCGTTTCCTTTTCTTTTTCTTTCCCTTTCCCTTTCCCTTTTCCTTTTCTTTTCCCTTTTCTTTTCCTTTTCCTTTTTCTTTTTCTTTTCCTTTTCCTTTTTTTCTTCTTCTTTTTCTTTTCCTTTTTCTTTTTCTCTTCCTTTCTCTTTCTCTTTCTCTTTTTCTTCTTTTTCTTTTCCTTTTTCTTTTTCTTCTTTTTCTTTTTCTTTTTCTCTTTCTTTTCCTTTTTCCTTTTCTTTTCCTGTTTCCTTCTCTTTTTCCTTTTCCTTTTCTTTCTCTTTTTCTTTTCCTTTTCCTTCTTCTTCTTCTTTTTCTTCTTTTTCTCTTTTCCTTTTCCTTTCTCTTTTCCTTTTTCTTTTCCTTTCTCTTTCTCTTTTTCTTTTTCTTTTCCTTTTTCTTTCTCTTTCTCTTTTTCTTTCTCCTTTTCTTTCCTTTTTCTTCTTCTTTTCTTTTTCTTTTTCTTTCTCTTTTTCTTCCTCTTTCTCTTTCTCTTTCGCTTTTTCTTTTCCTTTTTCTTTCTCTTTCCCTTTTTCTTTCTCTTTTTCTTTTCTTTTTCTTATTCTTTTTCTTTTTCTTCTTCTCCTTCTTCTTCTTCTTCACCCCAGGTATATGGCACATGAAAATATTCCGTAGCCCTCCTCCTTCTTCTTCTTCACCCCAGGTATATGGCACATACCCACGCGGGGGGATTGGCCAAGGTGTAGTTGAATAAACAAAGAAGTTTCCATGGAAGATGATGACAAAATTGTAGCACCAATTGTGAATTTTAAAAAATCAATGAATAAAAACGAGAACAATATTGACAGTTAAATAACAGACAGCATTTTGGTGAAAAAAGAAGAGCTCGTAGAACTTTAAATGAATTAGCACATCAACCTACCAGTTGCAATTATGTAATCGTGGAGAAACCCACAAATAGAACCCAATGCAAATCTCTTGGCGTTCGCACCAAATGATAATAATACTGGCAAAGATAAAAGGAGCCCTAACCTGGGGAGAGGGACCTCCAAATAAATCTTTCTCTGTAGTGCGAACTTTGGGCAGTAGAGGAGAAAATGGTCTAACGATTCAACTTTCCCACATGCGTCACATAGGTTCGTCGGTGTCAACCCACACCTGCATAGATATAAATTCAAACTTGGAATCCTGCACCGCAACCGCGTCATTGTTACCTCACACAGCCTGGATTTACACGAACGGACGTTCCAATTATATGCTAAGTGCTGATAGTCAGTGGTATTTAGTAAGGGATCTCGTAACCTGGCTGATATATGTAGGAACCGCTGAAACCTGGAAATCGCCAGCAGGCTGAAATTAGGGACGGGATGTGTCACTGACCCGTCAAGAGCCGACCTTGCTAAGTAATCAGCCACCCCATTTGAATGAATACCTGCATGGCCAGGGACCCAGACAAAACGGACCACCTTCAAAGTGCATGGGACAAAAAATCGCAGGATACGGCTAAAAAAATCTTCTTGTCAAATGTCAAGGGAGACTAACACTGACAAACAATTAGCGAGAATAATAACATGAGACACATGGCATGGAATTTTGTGAAGGGCCATTCCAAGAGCCAAAAATTCCGCAAAGAATATAGGAATATAATCTGGGATCCGGACAGAATAGCTCCATGCCAAATCCTGCGAAAAGGTGCCAACTTCAGCTTTTTGGCAGTTGACGGAGGCAATCAGTCAATCAATCAATCAATCAATCAATCAATCAATCAATCAATCAATCAATTTATTTAGCATTTCTTTCAATACAGAAATAAATGCAAGGATAAGAACAAAAAGCTGCTTCTCGAGCAGCTTGACAACGGTTCTTACCCCTTGTTTTCTCTTGACAACGGATAACAGCAGAAATAATACAAAGCTGCGATTAAAAATTGTACGAAGATAAGAGCATGCAGTATACATAGAAATTGTAAACACAAAATATATAGAAACACAAAATACATAATATACATAGTAATTCCAAACACAAAATGCCGCATATTAGTAAAAAGTAATAATACCGGTTCAATGTAACTGATAGACATGGATTCAATAAGACGAATACTAATACTTAATCACCAATATTTTGCACACTGAAGAACATCTAACGGCGAAATTGACATATGGCTATACAGGACTACAAACATTTCCTGCTACATTTGCAGGCATAGAAGCGCAGACCACAGTTTTACGACACACAGCTGTAATGCAGCCACCATTGAAAATACGTGTACAAAAGGCTGCAATAATAAAACAAGATTTCAAAACATTGATGTTACCTTCCTAAATTGTAAGTGAACAAACGCTTAAGGTGTTGTTTCGATAGTGTGTGGATGTCCGTGTTTGAATTATGATAGTTGTTAAGTAAAGTAGGCATAATGTATTGTAGTCTGTTCTGACCATGATTCGTGCGGGAAAACGGCACCAACCATACTTCTCTTGTTCTTATATTGTACGGTACCTCGGGTGGTTTTGTTAAATTGCATAATCGTAGAAAAGGCATCCGATTAAATTTCAGGGAATATTTGTATTTTAATAGGGCATTCAGCTCGTACATATGTGTCACAGGAACAACACCAAGTAAGGGGAACAGGTCACTTGTGTGAGCGTCGTATGGAGCATCTGCTATGTGACGGAGAGCTCTTTTTTGTAAAAGAAGGAGTTTGTTGATGTTCGTTAGTGATGTAGTTCCCCATACAAGATTACAATAGTTTAGGTGAGGATTGAAAATAGCATTATAAAGTAGCAGCTTTATTTTGAGTGGAAGAACTTGTCTAAATCGGCAAAGTATCCCGCAAGCCCTGGCCAGACATTTAATCACACAGTCTACATGGATATCCCAGATCAAGTTCTCGTGAAAGGTGACACCGAGCGTTTTCACTTCTTTTGTTATTTCTATCTTCTCAGATCCTAAATAGAGATTAAGATAACGGTCAACAAATTTTTGTGATGGCGAGAAAATGACAGCCTTTGTTTTTTTATTGTTTATTGCTAAAGAATTAATTTTGCTCCATTCTGACAATTTATTCAGGGTAATATTTCCTAATTTCTCGAGTTCCGTCGTATCGTCACATTGAATGAAAAAGCTCGTGTCATCTGCATAAATTACCAAAGAGGCTTCTGGGGATACCCGTGTTATATCATTAATGTATATATTGAAGAGTACCGGTCCGAGGACACTGCCCTGTGGTACTTCGCATGTTATGCTTCGTAATGTGGACTGCTCTTCTCCGATAGAAACGCATTGTTTTCTGTTTTCTAAATAAGATCTTAGGAGAGCAAGGACAATGCCACGAAAACCGTAGTGCTCTAATTTAGCGAAAAGAGTTTGATGATTAATTCTGTCGAAAGCCTTTGAAAAGTCAACGTAAACACCTAATGTTATTTTTCTTTCTTCGAATCCTTTGATAATGAAATTTTTTTGGGTTAGAAGAGCCAGTTCTGTAGACAGATTTTGGCGGAAACCAAACTGGCGCTCCGACAAAACATTATGCTTATTACAAAATGACATAATCCTTTTACAGATGACTTTTTCAAATCCCTTTGAGATAACTGGCAGCACCGAAACTGGGCGGTAGTTCGAAAGCTCATTTTTGTTTCCAGATTTGTACAGGACAGTTACTTTAACCCTCTGCATGTTCACTGGAAAGACACCAGTGGCTAGACAAACATTGAAAATATGAGCAATAACATCTTCCAGGAGGTCGACAACAAACTTAATAGGCCTGATTTCCAGTCCGTCTATATCTCGTGCTTTGCTGTTTTTGCAGGACATAAAAACTGAGTGAGTTTCCTGTGGTGTAATAGGTTCAAAAAAAGCAGAGTTTGCATTAGGTGCACCTAAAAAGAGTTTTGCATTTTCATTATGGTTGCTATTTGCAAGAGTTTGAAGTATTCGTTAAAATGAGATGCTAATTGCATACCAGTTAATTGCTGATCGTTGATCGTGATTTGCAGACTATCATTCTGTTTAGTACCTGGTTTCAATAAATGATTTATTTCACGCCATATGAGGTCACTGCGGCCAGATGCCTCATTAAAAACATGTTCGTAGTAATCTTTCTTAGATTTCCGCAAGAACTTCATGACTTTATTTCTGTATTTTTTAAAAGCAGAAAAGTCTGCGGGATTTCTAGTTTTCACGAAATGAAAGTACATTTCATCTTTTTCGCGTATCATTTTGAGGCACTCATCTGTGAGCCATGGTTTGCGAATTTTTTTTGAACTCTTTACTCTTTTCACATGAAAACAACTATCGTAAACATTCTTAAGGACAGTCATAAACGTGTCATATGCTAGATTTCCATCTGTGCATTCATATACAGAGGTCCAGTTTGTGCATTCCACCCGACTTCGAAAAAGATTGAGAGTTTTCAGGTTAATATTTCGTGAAAGAAAAGACATTGGGGGATTGGCACAGTTTTTCAAAACACCATTTTGTTTGCAGATCAGATAAATTGGCAAATGATCACTTAGCTGTGCCGCAACGACACCTGATTTGGCGCACTCCGTTGTTTTGTTTGTGATAAGCAAGTCAAGAAGACTTTCAGAACAGGAGGTGATGCGTGTGGGTTCTGTTATGACGTTAGTGCAGTGAAAGGAATCTAGAAGTGTTTGAAACTCATGGGAGCTGGAAGTGTCTTCAAGCAAATTTATGTTACAGTCGCCACCAATAATGAGATTCAATTGATTGGATTATGTAAAGCTTAATAACTTAGCTAGAAACGTGAAAATGAGGTCAGGTTTACCGTCCGGTGGGCGGCATATAACGGAAAAAACAGTGTTTTGGCTTTGTAGTGTTAATACTTCATAATCAGCTGTCACGGCGGAGAATTCGGAGAGCATATTGCAAGTAAGGCGGTTGGAGACAAGTTGCAATACGCCGCCACCTCGGCGTCGGCATCTGTTTAAGTAGAAGCTGTAGAAGCCATCCATGCTAAGTACGTCTTCTTGTGAAGTGTACCAGGTTTCTGTTACCATGATGACGTCAAATTTGAAACTAAAGCTATTAAACAAAGCTGTCAATTCGTCATTCTTATTTTTTGCAGACTGCGCATTGCAGCGCAAAAAACTAAGATAGCCATTTTTGTTTGGTAGTGTGACATCGCGTGTTGCGGTCATCGTGAAAATCTTTAAGATAAGCTAGCACATTTGAGGGTGGCACTTCAATATATCTTTGCTAAGTCAGCTTCGCATGTGATTGGGACGACAGTGGAAGTTTCTGTTTTCCGCGCAAAAATCTTTCCGCCCTTCGACCAGGCAAATTTCCAGCCCATTTCCTTTTTCTTTCTTATAGCTTCTCCGAGCAGTTTTTTCAGCTGCGGGCACAGGTGCTCATTTACAAACACTGATTGGGTGGGGGAAAATCCCAAGTCTTCAGTCGTGAACCTCGTCTTTTTTGCCTTCTCGACAACCGCATCCCGTTTTGCTCTGCGGTTGAAAGCCACAACAATGTTTTGGCCCTCAGATGCATTCCATGCACGTACGCGATGGCATGCCTCAACATCCTCCTGTGTTATTGGCTCACCAAGAGTGTCGCCAACTTTGCCAATTATATCAATCAAGTTTTCATTTTTGTTTAGTGCTATTCCCTTGATTTCTATATTTCTGTTTCTTGAATACTGGTCTTGGGCAGTGATCTTCAAAGCATTTTCTTGCACTTGTTTTTTCAGAGCTTCAATTTCTTGCATCAGTAACTTGTTAGACGCTTGTAACTCAGAGTTTTCCCTCTTCACATCACTACACTCGGTCTTGAGGGTTTCAAACTCGTCGTTTATAAATTCCAGGCTATTTTTCAGCTCCCTAATTTCTTTCCGAAGTTCGCGCTTGAAACTTTCTATCTCGGTCCCCATACCCAAAATCAGAAACTGATTGCAAAAAGGTATTTAAAAAAAGCAAATGAAAGCAGCACCATACAACATAAAGATCAGTAGGCAGCAGTAGGCAGCGGTGGCAGAAGTAAAAAGAAAAAAGAAAAAAAATGATACAAATGAGGTCCAACCTGTGAAATAGGTAGCTGTTAGGTTCCGCTCAGGCCACTGCCTCCGCTGCCAAATGAAGGTGATGACGATCGGGGCTGTTTTAAATCCAGTTCAGGCTGCAGTGAAAGGTCACGTGGTCCGGGGTCGAGATAGCCAGGGCGTGGTATCTCGATGTGGTTGATAGGAAAGCAGGGGCACTTCCCGGGACAGAAGACGGCACGCAGCACTGGTGTACGTTGAACGCCTGTGAAAAAGGTAGCTGTTAGGTTCCGCTCAGGCCACTCAGCAAGCACCGTATGATGGGGGTATTTCTCTATGTGATCCGAGAGAATACCGTTTAAAATGTTTGCTGGCATGTGTTTCGCATGAGATGGGAAGATGTGGTCGAAATGGAATTCCACTGCTGCCGGCGTGTCATCAACCCACTGCAAAGAACTGAGATCAACACCAATCGGTGCTAAAAGGTTCTGCGTTAACATATTTTGTGGCATTTGATACCGTGGCCAATGATGAGAAAAGAATAAGGCCGGCTGAGACATAAAAAGAGAAGTACTGACATCAGTCACTGGGTCCATCGACCTGAGGAAAGTTCGCACCGTGAGTATTTGAAAACGGGAAGTTAGATCAGGGATACGGGCTTCCAGATAAAGCAGGGCGTTTGAAACTGATTTCGGGAGACCAAGGCCGAGGTGGAGAGCGCGCCTTTCCAGTAAGATTAAGGGTTGAATCTTGTAGCTTGCGCTACCAGAGAACAGAATGCCACCAAATTCAAGTATAGGTCTTACGTAGGCTTTGTATAGTAACAATAACGTGTCGCGGCGCATCCCAAACTTTTTATTGGCGATTCTTGTCAGCCGGCCTAGAGCGCGTTCTCCTTTAAACGCATTGTTCTTTATATGAAGGCTCCAATCTAATGCTGGGTGATAAGTAACACCCAGATATTTTACGGATTCCACTTGTGGAATCTAGAGAGAGCGATGGACTAATGAAATGTGCAAAGGCCTGTCTGGAGGAAATACCAAAACTCCCCATTTGTCTACATTCAGGGATAAATTAATACCCTGCAACCATACTTCATGAGCATCCAAATATCCCTGCAGAATGTGGTAAAGGGAGTGGATATCCCTGGCCGAGGCGAAAAAAGCTATGTCATCTGCATACATAAAAACTGTTATATCAGGACGAATGGGGATGCCACTGACCAAAATATTAAAAAGCAGAGAGGATAGCACCGATCCTTGCGGCACACCTCTTGATTGATATTGTGATGACCCCCATAATGCGCAGGTCCACACGGGACGGAGAGGCAAAGAGACACCGTATGGCTCAGTTTAAACAAACAGATATATTCAATAATTATACATGATTAAGATTCAGAGGCTGGGGCGTCCGAGCTTACGTGCCGACGACTTCATGGGGGCGATGGAGTGGCTCCGGAGTTGGGCTCGAGCGGTTGCTGGCAGAAGCTGCACGCCGTCGGGCTTCGGCGCTGAAGGCCCTCTTGGCGAACGATGTCGTCCTGAGCGTCCTCCTTCCGTACTGCTTCTCGATTTTTATATCCTCTTCTCCACACTCCCTAGGGTGAGGACGCCCACGCCGGAGGGGAAGGAGGGGGGGCTAGGGCTTTCACTTGGGCGCACAAACATACCACCGCACTTATGGTCTCGCCCCCCTCACGTGTTGAGTCCGAGGGAAAGAAGGTTGTCTTCGAGGTAGCGCATAGCGTCGGCGGTGGTAAGGCGCGCTCTGGCCCGCTGACAGTTCCCGCGGGTCACCCGCCTCCATTCTCCATCCATCAACTGACACTCGCTCCTCAAGGTAAGGCGCGCTCTGGCCCGCTGACAGTTCCCTTGTCCTGGAATGTGCTCGGGAGGGCCGCCCCTGGAACCGCCACGCCAATTGGGGAGGATAAGCCCGTTTCCCCGCGGCGGCGGCGGCGGGTCCGGTTGGGTCCGGTTGGGCTTAAACCCCTTCGTTCTGGTCGTCACTCAAAGAGCATGGCTGGGTAATTGATGATGCCGCTGTCATCTGGGTCTCCGTCTACGCCGCGCCGTCGAACGCGGAACCTCGTAGCACACACAAGGAATGCCACAATATGTATTTGAACATAGGGTTCCCTCGGCGCAGTAAAAGAATCTGTCCTTCAGAAATTCAGATATCCACGCATAAATGTAGGTTGGAGGGTGTAACTGAGCAAGTCTGTTAAGGAAAATAGTATGCTCTACACTGTCATAGGCCTTTGCTACATCAAGAGTGATCAAAGCTAAAACTTCTCTTCTGCGTAGCAAGAGCCGGATTCTGCTCTCTAGATCCACATGCGCGGACCATATAGAGCATACATGACGAAAGCCAATCTGGGCTGAGCTGAGACCATTGATGTCATGAACATGTTTTGTGAGGCGACTGTGCACTATTCTTTCTAGTAATTTAACTAAATTTTAAGTCAGTGTAATTGGCCGAATATTATCTAAGACGTATCCTTTTCCTACATCTTTGATTAATAAAATAATTTTCGCCGTCTTCCAAATGCTTGGAATCCATGCATTTTCCAGAGAAGCATTGACCACATCTAAGAGGGCGCATGTAAACTCCTGGGCTAAAATTTTAATCATACGAACAGTGACACCATCTGGTCCAGGAGCTGCAGGATGCAACATTGCCAGGAATGAGAGGAGCTCTGATGCGTCAACCTCGGTATAATCCGAAGAGGGTGAAATTGTGCACAAAGGGACGTTTCTCTGCGCCTGGAAGCGTAACGCCAATCCCTGAGCAATACACTCCAGGCTCTCCTGAGCCTTTTGTGGTGATAACACTGTTGAACTAGTAAGAAGAGGGACGACAGAACTCTTGTTACGTTTCATGAATCTATACAGGGCTTTCCGGTGACGAGGATTTGAAAGGTATGTGTTTAAATTTTGGTAGTCCTCCTCCTTTGCTTTTGCAAGTGTTCTTTTGAAAGATGCAGAGAAGAATTTGTAATTTAACCAATTAGCCGGACTCTGGTTGCAGGACAGCCTCTTCCAGGCCGCTTTTCTGCGATAATAGGCCTTCTCACATTCTTCTGTACACCAAGGAGACGGCTGTTTAGTAGAGGCTGCTGCGGGCACAGCGAATATTGAGTGGTCTATTGCATTTTGCAAAAATGAAACCGTCTGCTGAGCTCAGTCATCCCGGCTTGTATTAACTATAGAGGCAAGTGAGGCGGACATCAGATTTTTATAAATTTTGTGGTTGACAAATTTATGGCCTACACAACTAGCTTTAAGAGGAGATAACGGGATAGTGAAAGTTATAGGAAAGTGATCACTTGACGTACCCGAATCCTCTGTCGACCAATCAGTCACATCTAGCCTACCTGCTGATAATGTTAAGTCAATGGCTGAGAGAGAAACCCCTCGCATAAAGGTTATTTCTCTAGAATTTCAGCAGCGTACAGCATTTTCAGACAGTCACGACCAGAGAAGCTGGCCGCAGGAATCAGTACGACTTCCCAAGTCACTATGGTGAGAATTAAAATCTCCTGCGATGACTGCACTGTTTGTGCCAGTCACCAAGCTGTCTAAACAGTCTGTCCTGTGTACACCTAAAGGAAAATAGACATTAGCAATTGTAATATCAGCACAATGCGGAAATGAAATTTTGATCACTAAAAGCTCACAGTCAGGGAGAACAATTTTCTTAGAGATAGATGCCTGATGAAATAAATTTTTAGATAGCATGGTTACCAAGCCACCTCCCCTGCCAAAATTTCGATCTGACCGGAAAACTCGAAAGTTTCTCATTGAAAATGATTTATACGGTGAGAACCACGTTTCTTGTAAAAGTACAATATCAGGATTATGCTTGTGAATAAGTATGTCTAGATCTGGAAGAGAAGACAAGACGGAACGGCAATCCATTGTAACACTTTGATACCTGCCATGATTATTGAACAATTGAAGAGGCCGAAACCGCCTCTTTAAGGATATCTACATGGGGATGGAGCCCTCCACTACGGCACCTTCTTCTTCCTTTCCTCTTTCACTCTCTCCCTTATCCCTTCCCTTACGGCGCGGTTCAGGTGTCCAACGATATATGAGACAGATACGGGGTCATTTCCTTTCCCCAAAAAAACCAATTATAAGAATTCTGGGAGACCTTGCTTGCAGTTCGGACTCTGAGCTCCAGCTCCGCCTCGTCCGACCCGCTGAAGAGGCCGCCGGGACACATGACCTCCCTTCCAGCATTTAAAGTGGTGCCTCTTACCTGCCCGCGCATGGACAAGACGAGATGGAATTCTGCTCCTCACAGGCATCCCCGAGCGCTTCTCCTGCGCGCCTCTCTTACATCTGATGAGACCGCGGAACGCGATCCACAACCAGTGACCCCTTACAACGAATACCTTCAAGAGCACAGGTTCGCGAGGCGCACATACCCTCTGCCGCACGAATACCTAAGCAAGGCCGACGAACACACACAGAGACGCCTTCAAACGAATACCTTTATAAAACCCGTGAAACTAAACATTTGGAATCCCTCACACTATGAACAGCATGCAATGTACACACTGTAGAGAAATAGCTTCGGCTTATCACATGGTGTGGGCTTGTGAACTAAATACCGCTATCGACCATATACCAAACCCGGCCTGAGGCAACAGTAGGCCATTCTGCTCCGCGGAGATCTTGATCATCAGCGCGGACTGGCGCGCAAAGCACTCGATGCCGCACAAGTCAGTGGACTTCCGGAATATGCGTCCTGCCCCGAAGCCCTTGAATTTCGCTAATTGCAAATTGGTTTTTGAGGAAAGGAAATGGCGCAGTTATTGTCCCACGTATCTCCGTGGACACCCCAATGGCCCCGTAAGGGAAGGGAGGAAGGTGGAAGTGAAAGATGAAAGAGAGAAAGAGGTGCTGTAGTGGAGGGCTCCGGAATAACCTCGACCACGTAGGGATCTTTCATGTGCACTGAGATCGCACAGCACACAGGCGTTTTTGTGTTTTAGGTTTGTGACTAGACACCGAATAGTCCGGGGGACGTTGATATAGAGGAAAATTTTGTTTTTGGGTAAAGTAAATGGCGCAGTATCTGTCTCACATATCGGCTGACACCTGAACTGCGCCGTAAGGGAAGGGATAAAGGCGGGACAAAGAGAAGAAAGGAAGAAAGAGATGCCGTTGTGGAGGGCTCCGCAATCATTTCGACCTCCTGGAGATCTTTAACATGCACTGACATCGCACAGCACACGGGCGCCTTTGCGTTTCGCCTGCATCGAAACGCGGCCGCCGCGGTCGAGTAATTAGAGGCGAATAAAAAACATGCACGTCGACGTAGTGGGAGGACGTCAAAACAGCCTAGGACGTCGACTTATTACAAAACGAAAAAAATAAGATGTAATCCGCCACGGTGGCTCAATGGTTAGGGCGCTCGTCTACTGATCCGGAATACCCGGGTTCGCACCAGGCCGCGGCGGCAGCGTTTTGATGGAGGCGAAACGCAAAAGGCGCCCGTGTGCTGTACTGTCAGTGCAGATTGAAGATCCCCAGGTGGTCTAAATTATACCGGAAACCTCCACTACGGTACCTCTTTCTTCCTTTCTTCTTTCAGTCCCTCCTTTACCCCTTGCCTTACGGCGCGGTTGACGTCTCCGCCGAGACGTGAGACAGGCACTGTGCCATTTTCATTGCCAAAAAACCAATTTTCATTTTCATTTGAGAAAAGAGCAAGAAGAGTAGAAAAGAGCGTAAACCGGGTAAAAATAGTTAATTCATGTAAATGTAAAAAAGTTGCTGGTGGTTTAGCTCTGGTTAACCCTGGTCGAAAGCGAAAAGCTGCGGTCCCTGACAACGTTTGCGGTCGAGCGACTGGCGCTTTCCATAGATTGCCATATTGATGGTGACACATTAGAAGACACTTTTTATTTGTTAAACATCTTGCTTTCTTTGAAGTCACATTACAGGCGCTGACACAGGACCGTATATATATATAGCTTCGTTGATATTTGCAACTGTATTATTCCTAGTTGTATAGGGAGATATGGAACCAAATCCGGTTCCAAACGACGCCGCACAAACCCTGCAGATAATATCAGGAAGTCAAATTGAAAAAAAAGAAATTTGTTTTCTTGGGAAAGGAAAATGCACAATGTGAGACAGGTGTCATTTCCTTTTCTTAAAATCAACATTCATTTTGCTTCGCTTAGGCGTGGTTAGTGTGTACACCGAGATATGCGAGACATGCGTAATTTCCTTTCCTTAAAATCAATTTTCATGTCATTTTCCTTCGCTTGCGGGCGCGGATGGATGGAAACAACTTTTATTAGAAAAAAAGAAAGCAAGAAAATCTTGCAAGGTGGTCTCCTACTGGTCCAGGAGTCCACGGGCTTGCCTCACATAAGTCCCGATCCAGCTGCCATTGCTGGCCGGCGGGCTGAGCGGTCTGTAAAGCAGCCTCCCAGGAAGAATGAGTGTGGTTCGGGTGTCGGTCTCCACAGCACGCGTCGCATCGATCACACCTAGGTTTCTGATGAACTCATCAAAGAGCACCGTCGTTTTATGATAATAATAACAATAATGAATTCTTTTAGGGCGAAAGTAAATGGCGCAGTATCTGTCTCATATATCTTTAGACACCTGAACCGCGCCGTAAGGGAAGGGATAAAGGAGGGAGTGAAAGAAGAAAGGAAGAAAGAGGTGCCGTAGTGGCATCCCCATTCGTCCTGATATAACAGTTTTTATGTATGCAGATGACATAGCTTCCAAGCAAACATTAATACAGGTAGTGAACAAAATGATAGTGGATGAGAAAGTTCCCGATGAATGGCGATTAAGTAGAATGAACATGATATATAAGGGAAAGGGGGACAAAGCAGACGTAAGTAACTATCGCCCCATAACAGTGACATCTGTGGTTTACAGGGTGCTGATGCAAATTATAAAGGATAGACTGCAGGCTTGGGTGGAGAACGAGGGGGTGTTAGGGGAACTACAGAATGGGTTCCGGAAACAAAGGAGGTTGGAGGACAATCTATTTTCATTGACACAGTGTATAGAAATTGCGGAAAAGGAACATAGGCCCTTATTGCTAGCATTTCTGGATATTAGGGGAGCCTATGACAACGTTACTGAGGAGCATTTGTGGAACATATTGGGCACATTGGATGTGGAAAATGGAGTAATTAATCTTTTAAAAGATATATATATATATAGAGGTAACAGAGTGCTCATAAAATGGGAAAAAAAAATGTATCAGGGCCTGTAGAGATACAGCGGGGGCTTAGACAAGGATGTCCTCTGTCCCCTTTGTTGTTCATGTTGTACCTGCAAGGTTTGGAGGCCAAGCTAGAGGGGAGCGGACTAGGTTTCAACCTATCTTTTTTCAAGCAAGGGGAATTGATTAAACAGACATTACCGGGACTAATATATGCGGACGATATAGTGATAATGGCTGACAACAAGGAAGACCTGCAGAAGTTGTTAGACATATGCAGTACAGAGGGAGATAGATTAGGCTTCAAGTATAGTAAGGAAAAATCTGCAGTCATGACATTTAATGAAGAGGGCGGCGAGCATAGAATACAGGAGTTCGTGCTAAAAGTAGTGAATGAGTACAAGTATCTTGGGGTGTGGATAAATAACAGTGTTGAGTATCTGACAGAGCATGAAAAATATGTAATGAATAAAGCTAGTAGGAATGCAGCTGTCATGAAAAATAGGGCACTGTGGAATTACAATAGGTATGAGGTGGTAAGAGGGATCTGGAAAGGGGTGATGGTCCCTAGCCTGACCTTCGGGAATGCGGTCCTGTGTATGAGGCCAGATGTTCAAGCAATGCTGGAAATTAGGCAACGGGGAGTAGGGAGGTTAGCTTTGGGAGCACATGGCAATACACCAAATCAGGGGGTACAGGGTGATATGGGATGGGCGTCTTTCGAGAGCAGAGAGGCTAGCAGTAAGATAGCATTTGAGGAACGATTGAGAAGGATGGAGGAAAAGCGGTGGGCTAGGAAAGTTTTCAGATACCTGTATACAAAGAATGTTGACACGAAATGGAGAAAGCGAACTAGAAAATTGACAAGCAAATATCTGGACAGCAGTAAGGGGGCAAATCAGCAATTATCGGTTAAGAAAAAGGTTAAAGGAACAGAGAGAGCTTTGTGGAAAACAGGGATGCTGACGAAATCGGCACTAGAAACATACCGGACCTTTAAACAGGAAATTGTCAAAGAAAATATCTATGATAATTGTAGGGGAATTTCTTTGTTGTTTGAGGCCAGGACTGGAGTTTTGCGGACTAAGACGTATAGAGTCAGGTACCAGGAGATAGACACTTTGTGCATTGCGTGCGGAGAGGAGGAGGAAACAGCTGAACACTTGATACTTTTCTGTAAAGGGCTTCACCCTACAGTGGAAGGCAGCGGGGCTGACTTACCCAAGGCATTGGGGTTTAGGGATAGTGAAGGGAAAGTGGATTTTAAGAGGTTAGAAGTAACCAAGCGAAGGTTATCTGATTGGTGGCTAAAAGCAAGACAGGAGTAAAATTTCACAAGACATGGCTAGGTGGCTTGAGCCACCGCCCGATGTAAAGGGTCCATCCATCCATCCATCCATCCATCCATCCATCCATCCATCCATCCATCCATCC
>JARKHS020032220.1:0-57142 GCA_030143305.2 Amblyomma americanum
TATTACGTTTTCGATTTTGTGTACCTCTTGAGGAAGTACCACATCTCCACGATTACAGTGCGACTACGAATATAATGCGAGCTTGATTTGATGTGAAAACAAAAGTTTAGCCTGAACGCGGCTTCATTTTCCACATCCTCAGAGTCGTTTAAGAGGCAACAGTTATATGTGCGACACAGTCGAGGTGCGGCGGTACCGGTCATGCAGTGCCGTTGCAGCTCTGTTTCTTGCCGCCGCTTCCCTGTGCTTCGTGCTGCGAATATTCACCCGTTTCTTCCCTTCACTGCATTTTTACTGTCTTTCTTTTTTCAGCGACCTGCGCCTCCTTCTTTCTGCGTTCATAACCCACCTTCATAGCCCGCTGCGTTCATAGCCGTGCGCGTGCTTTGCCTCACGACCCCAAGGACTTCAAGAAGTTTGCTTCTCCTCACAGCTACCGAGCTTCATGGTGAAGCTATCTAAAAAAAAAAGCGCCGTTTTATCGTCTTTGGTATGCATTTACCTCCGAATGTCGGCCCCACGTGTGCCGCATTGTCATCATTCTGTGGGAGGTACGTCGCCACGGCCAGACCCTCTTTACTATAGCCATTTTATTTGAAAGAAATCTTTACTATAACCGAAAAAAAAAAAATGTACAGCCATATATGGGACGTGAAATGGGACCACAGTTTCACTTTGCTATATCCAAGTTTACTATAACGTGGTTTTGCTTTATCTGGTTTGTTAAAGGGACACTTTGGACAAATAGAAATCGGCCCTTATCGGCAGCGTACCACGTTCTAATCACAGAGAGACACCAAAATCGGAGCTTTTTTAAAGTAGAAAAGACCGAAAAAATGAAATATGGGTGCCACTATCAGTGGCCGATTTCGCCAGTCAAGTGCATGCATCGAGAGCGATTTTTGGCGCAGGTCACAGAGGCCACACTACACTGCCATTCACTTCAAAAGCATGGCAAGTTTGAACAGACTCGTGAGAAGATTTCTAAAACCATCTTTCTAGCTGATAAATTCCTCTTCTGCAGCTGGACATGGTACGCGCTAACTTTTAACTTTGCAGGAAGAGCCAAACAAAAATGTTTACTGAGAAAAATTTTTATGTGGAATTTTCCTTATTGTCAGCTTAATGCAACGCTGAATAATCTTGCATGCCGCACCAGCAGGGCACGGCCAGGAACTGGAAGTTGGAACATTACACGTGATGTCATTTCTCAATGAAGCTCACTCTCATCGTTGTTGGCCTGGTGCCATGGATGGTGCCATGCGTGCACTTGTGGTGATTGAAGGTGTAGGCCGCAGCGTGGCCCTCATGGGGCATTTTTCTGGCCAATTTGACGGCATCGGCGGTGCCGGGGTGAAGTTTTACTGTCGGCGAACCCATTTGCACCAAAAAGCCAGTATCTCCTGAAACAGAAAAGGATGCTAACGCACTGGAGTGGGGAGCTGCAAATGGCCATTGAAAGTGGTGCTATGTTTGTCTCGAGTATGTAGTTTTTTTGCATTCTCGTCTTGGAGTTGGAGGTTTGAGCATGAGTGAGAGATGCACATTAAATAAAAAAAACTGGTTTCCAAAAACGAGAATCAAAAACACTTGCAAAAGTGAATGAAATGGTAAAAAAAGCATTCACAAGGCATTCACAAGCAACACCGACCGATTAGGACTCTTGCTTTTGCCTGCGAGCACAGACACGAAGTATGTGGGGTTCCTTGGCATGTATTGAAGGCTGTTGAGGGTTACATGGTTACACAGAAGCGTACTGGTGCGAAAAGACGCCAACAAAACACACAAGACAGAACCGGCGCCTACTTCTAGCTGAGTTTATTCATGGAAAAACCACTTAATAGCCACATGAGCAGGCAAAAGATGCAAGCAAGAATGATAAAAGGGTGACTTAAAAAAAAGCACATGTGCCATAAAGGACCAAAGCAATGATTACAACTTTGACAATGGCCCACTAAGAAAACTAATTTCTTCTGACAGCGACACAGATGGCTTGCTTATGCAGATATGACCCCTCTGCTAGATGTAATATGCTTCGATTATTTCACGTTCTTATCTGTCTTTAGACCTTACAATGAATTTTGTGTTTTCAAAGCAGGGACAGCATTTGCAGCTTTTGCAGTGAGTGGCCATGCAGCTGCCATAACCCTTTTTTATAGCAATCTTGTGCTGCCTCAATCTTTCGTTAATGTGCTGACCTGTTTCCGATATATTCCTGGCTGCAGCTTAGAGGCACAACGTATACAACGTCAGCCGTGCATTCAGTGGCAGGGATTTGGTGAGGCTTTTTGCACTGCCTAACCAGTCTTTCTTTGTTCAGGGTTCAAACGCGCCACATCTTTCAAGGAGCAGAAAGAACTACATTTATCCTATACCTGCTGGCCACTTTCTTCAGGTTGTGCGAAAGCCGGTGAATATAAGGAATCACAACCATGGGTTGTTTTTCTTTATCCTTGTTTTTTTTACCCTGATCGCCCTTTGACGTCGGCTTGCGCTTCATAAGAAGATTCTCACAAATACTCGTGATGGGGTGTTTTGGGTACCCGGCTTGGTGAATGCTTTTAGTTTGAGCATCAAAGCTCTGTGCCATCCCATGCTCACAAGATTTTTCCAAGGCTGCATTCAAGCATGTCGCAACGATTCCACACTGGATTATTTTGGAATGTGCACGACTGAAAGGCAGTAGCTCTTTACACGATCTGGGGTCGCAGGACCAACAAACATGTCTGTCCTGCTTAAACACAAGTCTCAGGTCAAGAAACTGCAGGCTGTTGTGTGGGGAACTTCTTGAGTGAAAAGAAGCCCCTTAGATTCACTGCTGAAAATGGTAATGTCTTCAAGGATGGTGCTTGGTTTTGAACCTACATGATTGGTTAGCACAATTAGATTGTCGTCATGCTACGACCAACTAGTTCAAATGAAAGTCTTGCTGTTGAGGGTTCTTTGAGACAAAAAATAGTTTGAGAACCCTTGTTCTAAATGGTGTGCTTGCAGGAGATCTTTCCTAACAAGAGCCACCTGCCAACATACAGTTCACCCGCCATTGAGACGCACCTGCACCGCATCCAAGGCCTGTCGCAGCGCTTCATCTACCTCAACGATGATGTTTTCTTTGGCAAGGAAGTGTGGCCTGAGGACTTCTACACGCATGCTGCTGGCTACAAGGTACAATCTAGGTTTTGGCACAGGCCGCCAGTGCTGCTGTGATCTTGTTTAGGAGTCCAAGCTTGTGACGCCTGTAGTGGAGAAGAGTTTGTGCTCCACCAGGTCAGTGTAGTTTTCAGAGATATGAGCCTTTTTCAAGTTTGCCATCACAGTATGGAAGCCATTCCTCTGGTCGCAGGGAGAGTGCAGCAGCCGACCGATTTTTTGGACTCCAATATTGAATTTGGGCTTGCACAATATTTCAGACTTTATGAGGAACCATCACGCACCTCATAGGAATGTGTGCATATTCGCAACTAATACAGTCGACAACCGAAAATTCGGACGCCTGATTTTTCGGACATGCTTGATTATTTGGACTTTTTCGCGGCACCGCGACATAGCCCGTAGAGCCAATGTATAAGAGTGCCTGAAATTTCAGGCACACTGCAACTGACTGCTCGATTTTTCAGACCTGGTTCGCACTCGCAGCCAGTATCCAAGCCGCCACATAATGCGTCAAACTGCAGAAGAGATCAAAAACTTGATCAAACAAAACGAAATTCAAGCTTAAAGCCTCTTAAATTTTTGAAAAATAGTTTTTTGTACTATATATACTTTATACTATATCTCCTCAAAATATCCATCCTGAAAGAAATGCCAAAGTACACAAAAAAATTAATATTTTGAAAGCCGTGCAGCTGAAAAACGAAGCGCAAGCTTCGAAATGACATTCCACTTCATACGATAATTCCGAAACTGCTGCCCAATCGCTGCTATTTTGCTATTCGTTGAAAGCTCATTTCCCCCCCTTTTGTTCAATACCTTTTAAGACGTCATCTGAGCTGTGCCAACGCTACAGCCGTTTTCCCACTACTCGATTTCCCGTGACTCGATAAGTGCACAGAGTCTTCGTCTCTTCATCTCCTTTCGTGATTTTACAAAAACAGTCTCTGCCTTTTGGGCCTTTTCTCTGGTTTGCCTTGGGCAATTGAAATGAGCTTTGTATCAATTTATTCAGGAGGCATAGAGCTGTGCGGTGATGCTAATTTTATTGGTTTTTGCTTTATGCATTAAATTTAATTTGTTGCTTTCCCAAGTTATTAGTCAGATCAGTTTGTACGTATTAGTATTCATAATTTTTTTACCTGCATTTTCTCTGAAGCAAGTGTAAAAATAGCTTCACTGCACGAAATGTGTCTTGGGTGCAGCAATTCTGTAAATAATTTATAATAATTTATGAGAATTGTGACAATCAGCCGAATTAAACCCGCAGAACAGCTGCCATGGTGGCTCAGTGGTTGTGGCTCTCAGCTGCTCACTCAAAAGACACGGGTTCGATCCCTGCCGCGGTGGTCGAATTTCGGTGCAGGTGAAATTCTAGAGGCTCATGTACTGTGCGATGTCAGACTCTCATCAATGTGAATTTTGCTGTTCTCTGACTAGTTTAGTTCAGGTGGGCTCCTGAAGGGGGGCTGTGTCAATTTATGGCCAGGATGGCTAAGGATCCCAAGGCTCGCAAACATGTTTGTGGAAGCCGTTGCCTTGTGCTTGTAGCTTGCACTGCAGTGTGACCAAGTCGTGCGATAGAATATATCCGTTTTTATACACCTCACTCATCTTACAGCAATGCCTTCGAAGCCATTTTCAAGCACTGTTACATTCGCTAGGGATCAGACCACGCTGTTTTTTTTTATCCGAAACAAATCTGTGCTGCCAACTCAGCAAGATGTCAGGCACAAGAAAGCATCTTTCCGAATGCGTGGGTGACACAAAACTTTTGCAGCACAGCCAAGCAACCACGTAATAAACAAACCAAACATAGTAGCTGAGACAAAATTCGAAAGAAGCACGATGCAACACCCGTCAGTGTGACTGGCATCACAGCTGGTCTCTGACGGATTGGATTGACATTTAGGTCGGTTACTCTACTGCGGCGCCTGGCAGGAGTTTTTATTTTTAGGCTTATGGAAGGCTGCAGGCCTTCTTGGGAATGTGGAAGGAAAAACACCATCGCATGTGGCATTATCAGCTCTGGCAACAAGAATTTATGTGATTATTTTAATTGAGATTCTTTCATATCAGCACCATATTCAAGTGACTTGACTCAGTATAGGCAATATGTTTATTACTTGTAGGAATGTGATGTGGTGAAGTTTGAAGCCTGCAAAAGAAAATTTCTTGTTTGAATTTTCTTGTGTCAGGACATGTCACCAGCCCCAAGTTTACATCCTTAAAAGAATATGTACTGATATCCTTGGGATATCCACAGTAGATATCGCTAGCCATTCAGTAATGGATGACCCTCGGATGTCCAGTGCCAGCTATGGATGCCCCAGACATCGCATTCTGGCTGTGGAGATGTGGATATTACCTAAACGTACTAGGGATATTTGGGGTTGACGGCGAAGGTCCTTGTGTGCAGGTGCGGTTGGCTTGGCCTGTGCCAGACTGTGCGCTGGGCTGCCCCACCACTTGGGTGAAAGATGGCTATTGTGACAAGCCATGCAACAACTCCAAGTGCGAATGGGATGGTGGGGACTGCCTTGGGGCTGCTGCCTCGGTCACACCACGCCCCTTCCACCTGCTGCCTTTCCCAAGGCCGGACCTCTCCAAGCGTGAGTGGTTTCCATACATTCTTACAGGGATAACTCAGTCACAAAAACGTCCGAGATGAGCGGAGTTTCGGCATAAGCAAAAGCTGCAGTTTACTGCTGACGCATTTAAAAATTTTGGAAATTTAGGCATTCTGACTGGCTTCACTTTGCAGCACAAGCTCCTCTCTTGCAAACCCAGCACTTACAGTAAAACTTCGTTAATTTGGACTTTAAGAGAGTGGAAAAAACATCCGAATCATCTGAATGTCGAATTTTCTATGAAATGCTTTAATTCGTGAATGCAATCAGGAGTGCCAGAACCAGAACTACTTCGTAACGGCAAGGGTATCCGTGGCGCCTTTCAGTGTGCAGTGCAGTCATCATCATCATCATCATCAGCCTTACTACACCCACTGCAGGGCAAAGGCCTCTCCCATGTCTCTCCAATTAACCCTATCCTTTGCCAGCTGCATCCACCCTTTGCCTGCAAACTTCTTAATCTCATCCGCCCACCTAACCTTCTGCCGCCCCCTGCTACGCTTACTTTCTCTTGGAACCCACTCCGTTACCCTTAAGGACCAGCGGTTATCTTGCCTTCGCATTACATGTCCTGCCCAAGCCCATTTCTTTCTCTTGATTTCGACTAGGATGTCATTAACCCGTGTTTGTTCCCTCACCCACTCTGCCCGCTTCCGATCTCTTAACGTTACACCTATCATTTTTCTTTCCATGGCTCGCTGCGTTGTCCTTAACTTAAGCTGAACTCTTTTCGTTAGCCTCCACGTTTCTGCCCCGTAGGTGAGTACCGGTAAGATTATGCTGTTGTACACTTTCCTCTTGAGGGAAATTGGTAAACTGCCACTCATGATCTGCGAGAATTTGCCATATGCGCTCCACCCCATTCTTATCCTTCTAGTTATTTCCCTCTCATGATCCGGATCAGCTGTCACTACCTGCCCTAAGTAGACGTATTCCGTCACAATTTCTAGTCTCTCGCTGCCAATTGTGAACTGTTGTTCCCTTGCTAGGCTGTTGAACATTACCTTGGTTTTCTGCATGTTAATTTTTAAACCCATCGATCTGCTCTGCCTGTCTAACTCATTGATCATGATTTGCAGTTCACCTCCTGAGTGACTCAGCAAAGCAATGTCATCAGCAAATCGCAGATTATTTAGGTATTCTCCATTTATTCTTATTCCCAACTGTTTCCAATTCAGGCCTCGAAATACCTCCTGTAAACATGCGGTGAACAGCATTGGCGAGATCGTGTCTCCTTGCCTGATGCCCTTCCTTATTGGAAATTTATTGCTGACTTTACGGAGGAGGAGGAGGAGGAAAACTTTATTTATATTGACTATATTAGCTGTGCAGTTGCTATATATATCTTCCAGTATTTTGACATAAGGCTCTTCTACCCCCTGATAACGCAATGCCTGTATGACTGCTGAGGTTTCCACTGAGTCTAATGCTTTCTCGTAATCAATGAAAGCTATATATAGAGGTTGGTTATATTCTGCGCATTTCTCTATCACCTGATTGATAGTGTGAATATGATCTATTGTGGAATATCCTTTACGAAAGCCTGCCTGATCATTTGGTTGATTAAAGTCTAACGTTGCCCTGACTCTATTAGCGATTACCTTAGTAAATACTTTGTAGGCAACGGATAGTAAGCTGATCGGCCTGTAATTTTTCAAGTCCCTGGCGTCTCCCTTCTTATGAATTAAGATAATGTTTGCATTCTTCCAAGCTTCTGGTACAGTCGAGGTCATAAGGCATTGCGTATACAGGGTGGCTAGTTTTTCTAGCACGATCTCCCCTCCATCCTTTAACAGATCTGCTGTTACCTGATCCTCCCCAGCTGCTTTTCCCCTTTTCATTGCTTCTAAGGCTTTCTTTACTTCATCTTTCGTTACTGGCGGGATGACGCATTGCTGTGCACTGCTGTCTTTCTCATTAACGCTCTGATTACATTGGCTACTGTACAGGTCTGTGTAGAACTCTTCGGCTACGTTAACTATCTTATCCATATTGCTAATGACATTGCCCTGCTTGTCTCTTAATGCATACATCTGGTTTTTACCTATGCCTAGTTTCCTCTTCACTGTTTTTAGGCTACCTCCGTTCTTTATAGCATGCTCGATTCTCTCCATATTAAACTTCCTTATGTCAGCTACCTTGCGCTTATTTATTAGCTTTGATAGCTCCGTTAGTTCTATTCTATCGGCAGGGTTAGATGCCCTCATGTTTTGGCGCTTCTTAATCAGATCTTTCGTCACCTGAGATAGCTTCCCGGTATCTTTTCGAACTGTCCTACCGCCTACTTCTACTGCGCACTCCGTAATCATTGATGTCAGATTATCGTGCATTGAATGAACATCAAGATCATCTTCCTCAGTTAATGCCGAATATCTGTTTTGCAGCACTATCCTAAACTCCTGTGCTTTCCCTCTTACGGCTAACTCGTTAATGGTCTTCTTCTTCGCTAGCTTCTTCCGTTCCCTCTTCAGGTCTAAGCTAATTCTAGACCTTACCATTCTGTGGTCGCTACAACGCACCTTTCCGAGGACGACCACATCCTGAATGATGCCAGGTTTAGCGCATAGTATGAAGTCGATTTCATTTTTAATCTCACCATTGGGGCTCTTCCAGGTCCACTTCCTGTTTTCTCGTTTGCGGAAGAAGGTATTCATGATCCATAAATTATTTCTATCCGCGAATTCGACTAATAACTCTCCCCTGCTATTTCTAGAGCCTATCCCATAGTCACCTACCGCGTGGTCGTCAGCATGCTTCTTGCCCACCTTCGCATTGAAGTCGCCCATCAGTACAGTGTACTGCGATTTTACTTTATTCATTGCTGATTCTACGTCCTCATAGAAACTTTCAATGGTCTGGTCATCATGGCTGGATGTGGGTGCGTAGGCCTGCACCACTTTCAGCTTGTACCTCCTATTCACCCTAATTACTATAGCTGCTACCCTCTCGTTAATACTGTAGAGCTCCTCTACGTTGCCAGCTATATCCTTATTAATGAGGAATCCCACACCTAGTTCTCGTCTATCCTCTAACCCGCGATAGCACAGTATGTGTCCGTCCTTTAGTA
The DNA here is from genome assembly GCA_030143305.2 of Amblyomma americanum. NCBI lineage: Eukaryota > Metazoa > Arthropoda > Arachnida > Ixodida > Ixodidae > Amblyomma > Amblyomma americanum. Next base: position 8,848 of record JARKHS020032220.1, read on the forward strand.
CTGTATACGCCTCACCTGTCCTCCTTACTTCGCTAAGCCCTATCACATCCCATTTAATTCCCGCTAGTTCCTCAAACAGCACTGCTAGGCTAGCCTCACTAGCTAAAGTTCTAGCGTTAAACGTTGCCAGGTTCAGATTCCAATGGCGGCCTGTCCGGAGCCAGAGATTCTTAGCACCCTCCGCTGCGTCACAGGTCTGACCGTCGCCGTGGTCAGTTGCTCTGCAGCCGCTGGGGACTGAGGGCCGAGGGTTAATTGGTTTGATCATAGAAGGTTGTGGCCAAGTACTACACCAGGGTGGCCAAATCCTGCTCTGGTGAGAGAGTGCGTTGTCGGTTCTGGTTACCGAGATAAGGCCGCACTCCAGGCCTGGTTATGCAATTCCATCGACACGCGGATTTTTTTTTTTTTTAAACCCGGTGGAGAATTGCGCGGCACCAGGATTTGAACCCCGGTCCTCTCGCACGCGAGGCGGATGTTCTACCTCTATGCCATCGCTGCATGCATCGTGCAGTGCAGTACCACGCTTTTTTGCATGTCACGTCACGCGTTAGGAGGCTTCACCGCACGAACTGTGAGCAGCACCTTGCAAGTGCAGTTTCGGCCTGCTGTGCGGAAATGGCTCGCAAATGGAAGCGAGGGAAGCGCACATTGATGCCTGAGTGGCAAGATGCCTTTGAAAAACAAAACAAAAATGAGTGAATTTTTGCCTAAATTATTTTATTCTGCGGAAACAGAATTACATTTATGTTGGCTTGTCTCGTTACTTTACTGTTGGCTTATCATGCTCTTTTTTATCTCATAAATGGTAGGGTTTTAACATAGTTAAACCAATTGGGACGAGTGAAAGCGATTGAGGCAGCACTGCCTCATGAAAAAAAAAAACACCAGGAGCAGCGCGCGTCCATTGCCGTCGTGCGGTTGCCTGCGTGATTCCGAAGCTGATAGCTCTCGCGTGTTGGGAGCGGGGACGGTGGACAACTTAGGAGCCTAAGAAAAGGCGCATTGACATGGCCAAGGAATTCTGCCTGGCGCTTTCTACGCTGTTTATGATCATCGGTCGGCGCGACCAAATTATGCAGAATGTGCAGCGCTTTGGTGTAAACTCCAAAGATGCAAAGACTGCACACCATATGAAGTTAGAAGATGTTCTCCTAACATGGTTTAAAGAAGTCACCATGGCCGGTGTCATTGATTGAAAAGTTCTTCATGAGAATGCTGCGGACATTGCACTCGCACTGGAAATCGAAGGTTTTTAGGCCTCTGGTGGCTGGGTTTACCGATTCAAGGAGCGGCATGACCTCTCCTACAAAACCGTTTGTGGTGAAGAAAAAAAGGTTGACGCCTCCGCCGTTGAAGATTGGATGGCAACCATGCTGCCTGTCTTTCATCGCGGGATATTACGCTCGCAATGTTTTTAACATAGACGAGGCAGGGCTATTTATGCAACCTTCAGCCTGAAAAGAGTCTGTGCTCCAAGGGCGAAGCCTTCCAGAGTGCACAAAAAAGCAAGCATTGCAGGGACCCCGGAACAGGGGGTGCAAAGGGGCGGTCACCCCCCCAACATTTTTCCAGAGAGAGAGAAACTTTATTGGGGTCTTTATTGGGGGCTGTCGACGCTTGACCTCTTTCAGCAAGGTTGGGCCCCTATTCCAGGGCTCCACTGAGCCTAGCTGCTTCGCTTGCGTGCTGCACTAGTGCCCTTTGGGCAGTGAGCTCGCAGCTGGTGAGCCGGCTCTCTCATTGCTCCGCACTTGGGCTTTTGTGCTGGTGGAATGCGTAGTTGCGTTCGCACTCCCAGGTGATATGGTATAGCGTGGGGGTTGCTCCGCACCACGGACATGTGTCCCTGAATTGTGTAGGATACATTTTGTGTAGGATGTTAAGACAGAACAGCCCCCCTATCCCCCAGTCTTGAACTGCTTGCACTTGGATCAGATTTTTGACAATTGAAACACTTCAGTTCTAGGACTCTTTTAATGCAAAACAGAGTGGGGCTGAGCTACTTGGCTTCGTAGCCAGATATAAAGCATTTCGCATATGAGTAACCTAAACCAGTCATGTCCCAACAGAAGTCGACTGTCTGTCCCGTGTACATGATCATGGTTAGCAGAATTTAAAAAAAACTATGCACAAACCTTTTTAATGCATTTCATCACTTCTCGTGCGTAAAGCTTCCCATCTATAAAGCTTTCCATTTCAATCCCTTTTATATTGCCATGAATCTCTGCACCGTTTGTTCGTCCGTACTCAAAACTGCCGGCGCGCGGCTGTATCATTTTGTTTTGTAATGCCAGATGCGACGAGACTTGTTTCCATTGATCGTGGCCACGTGCAAATGCGTCCAGATTTTTCAGGTTGTTGTAGTTGCTTTTGGTTCTTTACCTAGAAGGTTCCTTGCCAGCTTTAAATTGAGTGCGGCCAAGAACTGCAGGCATTCATTTCGATGACCGCCGAGCACGCTCGTGGCTATCGCCGCTGCCGAGTCATTCAGTTCTTAGTGGGCGCGAGTCCGCTCCTTAAACAGTTTCTTTTGGAAGCCTTTTCGTTGTCTTCCTGACTGCTGGACTGTCATCACCACAGCAGGACAGTTTGCATCAATCTATGAAGATTGAAAAATAAAAAAAATAATAAAGATATGAAAATTTATTATGCTAATGAGCACTAATTAAATGAATAACAAAATAAGCTCAAAGTCTTGCCTCCCCCACTCAAAAAAAATTTCCGAAGTCTGAAGCAGTGTGTTATGGTTTTGTTTTGCTGCAACGCAGAAAAGATGAAACTGACCGTCATTACCAAAAGCCCCATTGCTTTAAGGCATCTATAGGGCTAATAAAAAGGCACGGATGACCATAGGACGTTGGGCCAGAACAGAAATGCTGCTGGACCACCCACACAAGAGTGTCAACGTGGTGTTCCTGTCCCCGAATGCTGCAAGTCATTTGCAGCCACTGGAAGCTGGAATTGTCAGAAACGCCAAGCACCATTTCAAAGGTTTGTTGGTGCGCTGCCTCCTTGCGAAGAGTGAAAGGATGCTATGCATTTTATTGCAATGGCCTGGGATCGCGTTTCTCTTGCAACCATCGCCAATTGTTTCGCAAAGTGTGGGATTTTTAAATCCACAGTGGCCACCACCTCGCAAGTGCCAGATCCGATCCTTATTGATGTCTGGAACCAGCTTGGCATTGACTGTAGTGCTCAAGATTTCGTCAGCATGGACGACAATCTCGCCACCTGTGGTCTGCACACAGTGGAAGACATCGTGACGGAAGTATCATTGCAGCCTGGAATTTCAGCCAGTGATAAAGAAGGAAATGAGTGCCAAAGTAGTGATGACCAACCGCCAACAGCAGCCAAAACTATGCATGCTCACAATATTCTGCGGCATGTCGTCAAGTCCAAGACTTTGTGAGAAGGCGACAGCCCAATTCTTCAGCTTCGAAAATTCTCTGCTGGCCGACCTCGTGGAGAAAATGACCCAGAAGGACATACGTGACTTCTTTCCACGTAAATAAATGTTTTGTGTGCGTCTCAAAGTTTGGGAACGGATTTCACTCGTTTTTTGGTGATATGAAATTTCGGGTAATACGAATATTTTTGACTCCCCTTGCTGTTCGTATCACCGAGATTCTACTGTACCGTGGATTTCCAGGCTTCAGAGCTGGGACCAGAGCAGCACACATCAGCGGGAATTCAGCAAGTGGTGGTGAGGGGTGTGCATTGCAGCGTGCTAGTGCAAAATTTCCTTTGTGGCGTGACTTGCAGCATGACATACAGGTCAAGCAAACCACTGGCTGGTGGCCCTTTTGTGCTTTTTTTTACAGGCCAGGCTTTGAGATATAATCGAGCCCACTTATAACGGCCGCAGGTATAACAAATGCTCACTTATTACGAACAAGTGTGGTGCCGCCCTCAAAATATGCATTAAGGCAATGGCAATTCATCTCAGATATAACGAACAACTGTGGCCGCAACAGTCGGTTATGACAAATGAGAAGGCGCCGTAAACTCCCCCCAGTGACTGAAAAACTTGCACTTCCAGCTTAGCGTGTAGACCGAAGAGTGTCTTTCAGTCACCGCGGCACCACCTGGGAAAAATGTCTCGACCCAGAAAAGCAAGAAAAAGGTGGCACTGACACTGCAGGTAACCGCTGCCCAATTGCACACCGATGGCCTGTAGGTGCACTGGCTGGGAAAAGCATCCCAAATGGAAGCAGAAGTGCGAGACAGCTGCAGAGTTGAAAGTAAAGCTAATGTCCATTGTCGTGGATCAGCATGTCTTGCTGGCAAGGAGGAAGGAAAACTCAGGAGAGGCCCTTTGTATTCTCAATGCATAGGCGAAAAGGTAGCAGAAGTGACGTCAGTGACGGAAACTACCCAGTGTGTAGTTACCCTGGAAGGACAAGGAGGGTTACCTAGAAGGAGGCTTTATGGCGAAAGTGTAGGAAGGCGAAACCGGAAGATGGTTACAGTGGTAGCCGTCTGGAATGTGGTTACCATGAAAGGGGGAGGGTATGGTGAGAGAGAGTATAGGAAGGTGTACTACGGTAACCATATATGGAAAACGGTTACCGTGGAAGGATTAGGAAGGCTATGGCGAAAGCGGAGATAGGTAGCACAGTCTATTTGCGACAACTGCTGTGAAGCGCGCCACTCGAGGAGAGAATCATTGGCAGCACTGCTCTTTTAGAACGCTGGACTGGAGAGCAGACTTAGACAAAGAATGTGTAGAAAACTCGAAAGAGCGCCCTCGAACTATACAAATGTTAGGTCGCTCTCATATTCTCTAGCACGACATATCGTAAAATGCAAATACATTAACAGCTGTCACTGAATCTCGCGCTAACCAGTGGTAACCTTCCTGTCAGTTTCTTTTACTTGAAAAAAAAGAAAATTCTTTTTAGCACATCGTATACATGGGCCACCATCCAAAAATTGGCCCTCGAATCGGGAAAAGAAAGTGCAGCCCTTACACACGTTTATATGGTGTTGCTTCAAATGGTCAGTGTCCAAGGTCCCAGATTCACACTTTCTCCAATAGCAAGAGCGAGACAAACATACTTGAAATGGGCGCATCATAAATAAATGACGCCATGATTAACTGTCTGTGAGAGAAGCTTGGAGGGATTCAGTTGTGTTGTGAATGCTGGCATTGGCTAATCGACTTCCCTTGCTTCTCTCCATTAGTGTACTGCAGCACGAGCTGTGCCAACAGCTGGCTGGCTGACAAGTTCTGTGACCAGGTGGGTGCGACATTTCTGTCTTAAGAACTGGATATTACATCCTGTGGGTTATGCCTTTGAGTCACCTTGAATCCCCCCCTTCCCTTTTTTATTCCTTTTCTACGCTTTTTCCAATTCCATTTCCATTCGTTATTGATGGAATTTGCAGCAGAGCTGAAAATAAGTAGACACACCTCTTCCTTGCATAGGAAGAGAGGAAATCATATTCATGAAGGCATTATTCAAGAAGTGCTGTTCTCAAGTCGCAAGTCTCAAGTTCTCAAGTTGTTGGTGTGGTGCACATATGTTGAAATGCAGTAGACTGCCCATAAGATGTACTTGAAGGGACCATGAAAATATATCAATTTCAGTTCAGTTCAATTAAATTTATTTCTCCCATGTGCGCATGGTGAGGGTCAATGAGAAAAAGCCAGAAATTGTGGCTTGACGTGCCCCTGTCTATAGATGTTTGCCTTATCAGAAGTTCTCCTCCAAAATAGATCTGGGAGCATGCTAGGTGCAACCCGTTATGTGTTCATTGTCGTCGTCTTCATCATCAGCAGCAGCAGCAGCAGCCTGGTTATGCCAAAGGCCTCTCTCATGTCTCTCCAATTAACCCTGCCCTGTCCTTTGCCAGCTGTGGCCACCGTATCCCCAAAAACTTCTTAATCTCATCCGCCTACCTCACTTTCTGCCACCTACATGCCCTGCCCAAGCCCATTTCTTCCACTTGATTTCGACTAGGATGTCATTAACCCACATTTGTTCCCTCACCCACTCTGCCCACTCCCGGTCTTCTAACGTTACACCTATCATTTTTCTTTTCATACCTCGCTGCGTTGTCCGTAACTTAAGCTGAACCCTTTTCGGTAGCCTCCAAGTTTCTGCTCCATAGGTGAGTACCTGTAAGATACAGCTGCGCGCTTTTACTTTTCTCTTGGGGATTTTGTTAAACTGCCATTTATCGCATGATAGTGCCTGCCAAATTCGCTCCAGCCCATTTCTATTCTCCTAGTGATTTCTCTCTCGCGGTCCGGATCTGCGGACACTACCTACTCTTAGTAGTTGTACTCCCGCACCACTTCCAATGCTCCACTGCCTATCGTAAACTGCTGTTCCCTTCCAGGCCTCTGAATACCTCTTGTAAACAGGTGGTGAATAGCATTGGCGAGATCATGTCTCGCTACCTGCCCTTCCTTATTCGAATTTTATTGCTGATGTTATGGAGAACTATGGTAGCTGTGCATTTGATATAGATATCTTCCAGTATTTTTACGTATGGGTCTTCTACACCCTTATTCCTCAATGCGTGCACGACTGCTGAGGTTTCGACTGAGTCAAATGCTTTTTCGTAATCTATAAAGGCTATATATGGACCTCCTGCATGTTTGTAAACAAACGGGGTGGCGCTGCAGTCGCTAGCGAGCTCGTGGTAGGCAAAAGGTCGGGGAGTGGCGTCGCGGATAGGTGTTGAGCGCGGGTTTTCAAGGCTTGTAGGCGCATTTCCAGTTTCTGCGAATCATAGCAATGGTCGATGCTTCCAACTTAGTAATTTGTCGATGTACACGAGCTCGCGTTGTCCACGTGCGGCCTATAAAGAGAAATAGTTTGCCACTGTGTATTGTATATATGGTTAGTAGTAAACATGTAGAAAGCGTTCCTGCCGTTTATTTCTGCGCTAGGCATTGAATAAAACAAGTTTGACACTCTGCACTAGCCGGAATGATTTTACTTCGGGACAGTAGTGAGGGGAAGTGCTGGCGTTGTTTCGTCGGAGCGGACATGCGCTCATCGTCTGCTGACACACGTACGTGTCGCGCTGCACGAAAAGTGGGGACAGCGTCGTGTCCCCGATCTCCTGTCTCGCTTAGCGCTGTTGTTAGCCACATGACCACGCACTAGCCAGGCAGACTTGTCCTCTTGTTAAGCTGGTCGATTTGGTGAAAATTTTTGATTTCTAGAATTATTTTCTTTCCTAGCCCTGAAGTCTAGTTTCGTGACGAAAAATTATAGCAAAATATTGAGTACAAATTTATAAATCACGCTTTTTAGAAGTGTGGTCGTCAAAAATTGTGAGGTAATTTCTTTGATTTCAGTGCCGCATTTCTTTGACCAAAGCGAAAGCGAAGATGCCATAAACGAGGGAATAAACTTTAAGGTTCGTTTTCTGACCTCTCACATTTTCTGCGACTGGATCACTCACCTTCGTAATTCGCATGAAAATCAAATGATTCCATTTGTCGCAAACTATTCCTGAGACGTTGAGGAGCGTAATAAATCTCTCGATTTTTTTCCCTACACGTGCAGTATTGTGTTAGTTATTTTTTGTAAGAAACGTTTTCATGTAACTATGCATGCATAAGTACTGATCATATAGAAAAAGAACTAATCGCGTCATCATTCAGAACAGGGTTTTATGTACATGCTGGCATAAAAAAACTGCGCACTATCTACTCAATTATTTGGGACCTTGGGGGGACTTGACGACTGTGTTAATTATAATTGCCCAGAACTGCACCAGGTATAGCTATAAATAAAAGGAAGGACTGAAACTAGCGTAGGAATTTCATATTTGCACCAAGTTTAGTTACATATCGCATGCATGAATAACGAAAACACTTTTCATGCCGCGTCCCCTCTCAATCTCGCCACGTGTCTGTTAGTAGCACGCCTGCGGCTGCTTCTTTGCAAACAAGCTTCGCGATCATGTATTACCCCATTGAACATGACACATGCATGATACAATAAAAAAGCATATGGCGTTTAGCACACTTAAGGTACGCAATTCTAAGCACACCAACGCGACCGCGCAAGATTGACACAACTTACCAGACTTCTTTCTACTCGAATGAAATAATTACATCGTCATATCAAGAAACAGTTTCAAGTAAATATTAAATGTCACAAAACGCGCCATTAAAACATGGTGTGCTATTAACAAAAAAACGCATTCCTTGGGGGCGAGTGAACCTGTCGGCGCCCCGTGCACCCCGGCTCAAGGTGATAAGTATGTGTGCAAATACATATGTCTTTTTTTTCCTTGAGCAATTATCAGCCTACTATCCTGAAGTTCAGGTGAATGAACGCAGTAACTTGCATGCTATTAAGTGCATTGAGTGGCAGTGCCTATCGACTCCCAGACTTCGCGCTTTACTACCGTGGCCCAATGCTTGTTAGCCAGTTTCCGCGGCATTTATGCGCGAGAAACCTATCGAGGCTAATTTAATATTTTTTATGCTACTACGCGGATCCAGCAGTGATGCAGCTGGTCAATATATGCTGCTTCTGCAGTGCACAGGCTTGAAGCAGCCGCCGCTAACTGCGGCAGCTGCGGTAGGCACGGGCAAGCGGAACCTGTTTTGCCTACCATGCGAAAGTCGCTGCTAACATCAGCGCCACTGCATCTTCGTGACGTCGCGGGGTGAAGGAGGTCCATAGGGGTTGATTATACTCTGCGCATTTCTTTAAAACCAGATTGATGGTGTAAATATGGTCTATTGTCGAGTATCCTTTATGATAGCTTGCCTTATCATTTGGTTGATTGAAGTCAAATTTGACCTGACTCTAGTATCGATTACCATACTAAATACATTGTAGGTAATGTGCAGTAAACTGATGGGTCTGTAATTTTTCAAGTTCTTGACATCTCCTTTTTTATGAATTAAGATGATGTTTGTGTTCTTTCAAGATTCTGGTATGCTTGATCTTATGAGGCATTGCATATACAGGGTGGCTAATTTTTCTAGCACAATCTCCCCTCTGTCCTTCAACAAATCTGCTGTTACCTGGTCCTCACCAGCTGCTTTTCCCCTTTGCATTGCTACTAAGGCTTTCTTTACTTCCTCTTTTGCTACTGGTGGGATGTTCCATTGCTGTGCATTAGTGCCTCTCATTTACATCCTGATTACATTGGCTACTGTATAGATTTGTTTACAACTCTTCGGCTAATTTTAACTATCTTATCCATATTGCTAATGACATTGCCATCTTAGTCTCTTAACGTACACATCTGATTTTTTCTTATGCCTAGTTTCCTCTTCACTGCCTTTAGGTGACATCCGTTCTTTAGAGCATGCTCGATTCTCTCCGTATTAAATTTCCTTATGTCGGCTACCTTGCGGTTATTAATTAACTTCGATAGTTCTGCTAGTTCTGTTCTGTCTGTAGGGTTGGGCGCATTCATGCTCTGACGTTTTTTAATCGTATCTTTCTTATCCTGAGATCGCTTGCCGGTATCCTGTCGAACAGTCCTGCCGCCTACTTGTGCTGTGCACTCCATAATGATAGCTGTCAGATTATCGTTGATTGTATCAACATTAAGGTCGTCTTCCTGAGTTAAAGTCGAATATCTGTTCTGCAGCGCAATTTGGAATTCCTCTACTTTTCCTCTTACGGCTAACTCGTTAATGGACTTGCTCTTCACTAGTTTGTTCCGTTCCCTCTTCAAGTCTAAGCTAATTCGAGACCTTACCACTCTGTGGTCGCTACAGTGCACCTTTCCGAGGACGGCCCCGTCATGAACGATGCCAGGTTGAGCGCATCGTATGAAGTCAATTTCATTTTTAGACTCACTATTGGGGCTCATCCAGGTCCACTTCCTGTTTTCTCGTTTCCGGAAAAAGGTGTTCATGATTCGTAAATTATTTCTATCTGCAAATTCGACTAATAACTCCCCTGCTATTTCTAGAACCTATCCTATGGTCGCCAGCCTCCTTCTTTCTCACCTTCTCATTGAAGTCGCCCATCAGTACAGTGTACTGTGATTTTACTTTGTTCATTGCCGATTCCACGTCTTCATAGAAATTTTCAACGGTCTGGTCATCATGGCTGGATGTAGGCGTGTAAGCCTGTACCACCTTCAGTTTATACATCTTGTTAAGCCTGATTGCGATAACTGCCACCCTCTTGTTAACATTATAGAACTCCTCTATGTTGCCAGCTATATCCTGTTGATAAGAAATCCTGCACCTAGTTCTCCTCTGTCTGCTAATCCACGACAGTACAATACATGCCCACCCCTTAGTACTGTATACGCCTCATCTGTCCTCCTAACCTCACTAAGGCCTATGACGTCCCACTTAATTCTCACTAGTTCCTCGAGCAGCCCTGCTAGGCTAGCCTCACTGGATAAAGCTCTAGCATTGAACGTTGCCAGGTTCAGTTTTCAATGGCGACCTTTCTGGAGCCAGTGATTCTTAGCACCCTCAGCTGTTTCACAGGTCTGACCGCCGCCTTGGTCAGTTGCTCCGCAGCCGCTGGGGACTGAAGTCCGTGGGTTAAGGTGGCGGTTCCACTGCCTCCATCTTGCGAGTAGTTCAGATTCTGCCACCAGGCTATGACACTGATCCATGACTGAGAAAGTGTCTTCCCGTCTTGCCCCCAAGCGACCCGAAACTGGTTTTGGTTGAGATGTTGAGATATGTGTCCAGTCCTTTCTTGACCCGCGCTGCGTGAAGGCATTTCTTTTGTTGGTGCGCCTGCCTTCAGAGGGTTACGAACAAATCATGGCAAACCCGGCTGCTTGTCCCCATCGTGCGTGCGTTGAGGTATTGGCCGGGGTGGTTCGGCACGTTTCTTTCTCTGCCTGCCCCTTGCTCGGTTTTCCACATCCACGCACGGTAGCTCAACTGCGGCTTGCTAGCTTGCCTAATGCGCGTGACAGAAATAAAGGACGTGGATCACCAACTATAGTTGGGTACAACTCAAGAACAAAGCAGCATATTCCCCTCAAAAGCGACCCTCCAGCCCAGCGCGTCGACCGAACAGCTTTCTGCGGCTATGCAGCCAAGGCTAAGCTATAGAGGGAAGAAGGCCCTTTTGTCCTTGTCGTCACGAGTGGGGCATCCTTTATTCGGGCTATGGTTGTGGAAGGGTGAAAGGAAAAAGAGAGTCGGGACAAAGAGGGTACCATCTTTGCCCAAACGGCATCAGAGGTGGGGTTATCTTTGTTCGGGATAAGGATGTTTGGCATGGGAACAAAGGACCGTTTACTTCCCTCTCTTGTTTAGCCTTGGCTGCATAGCCACAGAAAGCTGTACTGTCGACGTTACTGTCTGGAGGGCCTCCTTTGAGGGTACGTGCCACTTCTTGAGATCGTTCTTGAGTTGTACATATATTAGAGTGGGCAAAGAAAAAGCAAGAAAAATAACGCTGCACAGCCCGCACTGCCTAAGGCACAACTTCGATACAGTGGAAAATTGGGAGAGTCAGTGACACATTGTCGACATAATTGCACAGCGCAAATTACTAAGCAAGCGAAAAGGGAAAGCGGACGGCAAAAAAAAATAGAAAGAGGTGTGATATCATGCAAATTATTTATGTTTTGTTTATGTCCCATGCATATATTTCTGGCGGTTTTCTTTTTTCAACAAACCTTATAGTTGAAATCAGTGCCTTCCTTCTGCGCTCGTCTTTTGCGCGTGCAATCACTTCGTCACTGCTGATGCAGTGTAATATTAGTAGTAGTCGGAACACTCCTGGTCTAGAGTGTAACCTACCAACTCTTGCACTAAAAAAATTATTTTTTTTTTATCAAATGATATTACATCTATGACAATACAAATATAACAAAGACCGCTTGACAACTTCAGCCAACGCGCGACGGATGCCTGTCCAACCTTAGAAACTGGGGCAGGCCGACTCAGACTAACATTGTACGAAGAAGGGGGAGTTCAGGAACGCAGCCAAAAAAGGGGTCGGCTACAAAGGGATAGTTCTGTAGGCACTTAGGGCATCTTCCTCCCCTCTCCCGCTTGGACCCTCAAATGCGTGCTTTTATGTATGTTAGACGTGCGTCTTTCTTGCATCCAGTTTACAGCATTAGGTTGCTTACTGCCTCTTGAATTTTCCATCGCATTCTGAAATGTTTATCTTACTCGCCTTGTGTCGATTTGCCCCGATTCGGATTGGATCAAAGGTGGAAAAAACGCGCGCATGTGTGCGTGCGTGCACGTTTGCCCGCGCGTACTTGGAAATTGAAGGAACAGCTGCTATTTTCACACCATCTGTTTTCAAGCAACTATAACATCCTTGTAATCATTTCCTGAGGTTTTTTTTTCCCGTGGCATTTTATTCGACATTGAAGCGCGACGTCAAGAGTGGCACACTATGGAAGAACGTTGGCAGCTGCTCCCCTGTCTTGCTTCAGGTTCCTGTGATAATTCACACGCTAAAAGCAGAGTGCATGCCTTGGTAGTTTTCGAACCGATATATTGGGTGGACTACTGTTCATTATTTGAATGTAAGCAGAGTGTATTTTCTCATTTATTGCTTAGGGAACACGCAGGAAACTTGTGTACTTTCGTGTTGAGCCCGCCATTTGTTTTCATGGGTTGGCAGCAAATCATTTTGAGATGAGGCAGTTGCCATGCATTCACACATTCGCAGCAAAATAATTGGCTTCCGATTTTTATTCCATACAACACCATCCATTGCTTGCGAAGCAGTCTTTTTCTGTAAATACTAAATGATTAGATGCATCAACCAGATCACATTTTGTCGGATCTGGAGTGTGCCAATTTTTCAATGAATTTGTCCACACAAATGCAGTACAGCAGCTATGCATGCCGTATGCGGACAAACAGAAAACGAACATCCGCTAAGCTCTCGCATGTCAAGCCTTGCTAGCATGGTTAGATGACACCTTGCAGAACAGGGCAAGGCGACAAGTGAGATCAAACGACGACAGAGGGGACACAGCGCTACTCGCAACTACAAGAAATTTTATTCAGAGGCTTCTATATATATTCAGAGGCTCTTAGTAGTATGTTCTTAGGCAGTGTTAACAAGAAGGTATTTCTGAATTCAGCTGGCCTGTTTTGGAACGCTTTTCGTTACGTTGACGACTACTTAATCATTCTGGACAACTGTGACAGCTCCGTACGCAGGATAATAGACATAGTAAAATTGTTTAAGGATAGTGGTATGGGCCTCAAGTTCACGCACGAGGTTCCAAATGAAGGAGAGTTGCAGTTCCTAGACCTTCGATTGATTAAAAACCCGGACCATGTTTGCTGGAGTTACCGTCCGCGTTCCGCGAAAGGCCTGTTAAATTATGCGTCAGCACACTCGAAGCTCATCAAGGATGGGATCAAGGTCTCGTGTTTAAAGTCGGCTGCATCAAAGTCTTGTCACCATCGCATCAAGGAAAGCATCGAGTATCAGGTGGAAAGACTGAGTGATAGTGGTTGTCCAGGTCACGTGATCGGCAGAGCCAGCGAGAAAGTTATTCGCTGGGTGAAAGGCCAGGGAAAGAACAACACAAAAGAAGAGCACAGCAAACCCGTTGTAGTACCGTACGTTCATCGCCTTTCACACGGGATTAAGAAAGTGGCCAGCAGGTATGGAATCCCTGTCGTTCTCGGCTCCCAAAAAACTTTCAACTTTATGCCCTGCGATTGCAGCTAGGGTGGAGCAGAGTGCAAAGAAAAGACAAGGAGGATGTGCTGTTAAACATTTATCACCATACGTCGCTTGCAAAGTGGGCACAGTGTACAAATTCCCTTTGTCGTGCGGAAAGGTGTATATAGGCCAGAGTGGTCGATGTTTGAATGTGCGGCTGATGGAGCATGCTGGAGCTTTGGAAAGAGGTGACACTTCAAATAGTATGGTTATCCATTGTCGTGACTGCAGCAAGCGCAAGAAGAAATGTTCTCCCATTTTTTCCAAAACGTGTGTTCTTTTTCGTCACCGAGATCGTGTAACGCGGGAGATTGTTGAAGCCTATCATATCGCGGAAACAGGGCATACATGTGTCAGTGACCCTTCAGTTGGATTGTCTGAAGGAGAGATAAGTTATTTGAAAGAGCGATTGAAATCCGTGTGTTAATCTCTTCCTGTACATCGGTCGGCAAGTGGCGTGCGATTACTTTGGGTTGTTTTGGTTTTTGTTGTATATATAGAAGCCTCTGAATAAAATTTCTTGTAGTTGCGAGTAGCGCTGTGTCCCCTCTGTGTCGTCGTTTGATAGCGCCAGGTTTTTTCATAATGAACGTGTACCAACTAGCTCAACTTTCTGCCCTGTTGTGACAAGTGAGAGCAAGCTTCAAATGAAAGCAGAACAAAATGGGCGGTGACACAACGGATGAGTATTGCACCTGGATGGCAGGAAACCGTTCTTGGTTGAGATACGGGCCCGATTCATTCTCGAAACGCACCACCTGACGATCTCTTCGGTCGCTGCACGATAGAGATGAAACAGGCATCAAAAAGCAAGACGGTTCCAATCTGTGCCTTTTGTACCTGGCGTTACCAGTCTACCCAGCCTGCAGGTGGGACGCACAGCTCTTGGCTAAGCTGGAAAGGGAAGGAGGCGGTCCTTTGTGCCAGTTCCGGGGGAGGGGACTTCTCAGCACTATAGTCGGTTACAACCACGTGGCTACAGCCAGAGAACCAAGCGTCATGTGCAACTCAGAGGGAGCCCTCCAGCCAGTCACGTTGATTTCTGTGGCTATGCATACAGCCAAGTCTGCGAAAGAGAGGGAAGGAGACGGCGCTTTGTCCTGTCGAGAGTGGAATGTTCTTTGTTCCGGATAAATCTGCGCGTAGCATTGGCTGCATAGCCAGTAGTAGTTTATTAAAAGAATAATAACACAAAAAGAAAGGTAAAGATTTTTTATGCCCTGGCATCTGCCATCGTCTGTAGGAGCACCTAAGCTGGGGCAGCAGAAAGGAAAGGGACAGCAAGCTGACAGGTAGGAGGGAAATAAAAATGTGAAAAAGACAGGGAGAAAGGACAGGGTGGTAGTAGGTGTGGCGCCCCCGTCTATTGTTTCAGCTGCACTGGCTACTGCAGGAGTGGGGGGGGGGGGGGGGGTCTCACCTTTCGCAGATGTTCGCGCGAGAGCGTCTTTTGCTCAAAAGCGCTGATTGTTCTTGATGGGGTCGTGTTCGGCATCAGTCAGTCATGGTGGCTTCAGTCTCCACCGGTGCTGTCGCGGCGCATGGGTGGAGACCGAACAGAAAACTTTTCGGTAGAGGTGTGCGAATATTCGAAGTTTCGAATACGAATCGAATATGTTTGATATTCGATTCGTATTTGAAAATTGATATTCGTTGATTGATATTAGCCGATAATCGTGTTAAAAATTCCAGGAAAACAATACAGAGGTCCTATCCGCTTCCTTCTCTGCTGTTTATCACGCGGACCGACCACATCCCGACGCCGCAAGGCTTCACCTCGTGAGCTTTTCCCCAAGTGGGCTTTCCCACATATCACCTGTGCTGCGAACAAGATGGCCGACGGCCCGCTTCGAGCAATCGCAACGCGAAATCGCGTTTTTTTTTTTAATCCTTCGGTAGTGCGTTACATATTTAACGCCCACATCCGAAGAATGCGTCCTGTCGCCTTCATAACTCCCCGAGCGTGACTTCCGCCATCCCGTTTTGTGAACTACGCTATGCGGGAAAGCCTACTTGCGGAATGCCGCTGGAGCCTCCTGAAGGGGCGCGTCGAGTAGTCGCAACAGGGCAAGCGATCCTGTAAAATCTTGCCTATTGTATAGTGCATTGTAACCCGCGCACCTCTTTAGTGGGCGTAACGGCAGGCGTGACAACGATCGGAAGGCCTCTGTCGCTAGGGAAAAAAAATAGCCTGGCTGCGTAGTTTCGGTTTCTGAGCTTCACCGCTGCCCCACGGCAACTTCAAATGTCGGACCGCGTATTCGCCGATAGTCCAATCCTAGCTCCGTGCAGCTTATTTCGTTTTCCTTTTTAGAAACCGCCTCGCCGCTCTGACGCCAGTGTGTGTTCCCCAGCCCCTTGCTTCCATTTGTGTTGTTCTTCCAGCACTCCAAAACGGGTGGCTCGTCACGGGCTTACATGTGTTAGCGCGATGGAGCTGCCTCATAAGGCCTCACTGCATTTTCAGCATTTTCGGCAGCATTTTTTTTTCGGAGGGGCACGGGCAATTTTATTAACAGAGGCCTTCGGATGAACCGGGCATTTGTTCCGGTCCCTTGAACTCCGAATGAATGAGGTTTAATAGTCATTATGTTATTTTTTTGTTGCCACTCTTTTTCATTTTATGGATTTTGTTTTACATGACCTCATTATAGTTTGGATACTTTTTTGCTGTCTAATCAAGTAGTATACATTTCTGTGCACATCATGGTTTTTATATGGTACTGAGGCAGTCTAGTTTTGTTTATTTTAGTTGCAAAGACCGTGCACTATTTTGAAAAAAATAAGGGCAACAATGTTTGCTTGCTCACCATTTTCTGAAAATTTTTTTGTACTGAACAGATATTCGATATTCGATTCGATATTCGAAGCCATTTTTTCTTCATATTCGTATTCGATTCATATTCGAAAATTTCAATATTCACACACCCCTACTTTTCGGTCGACGTACTTGGCTGGGCGGCCTCCTTTGATGGGCATGTGCTGCTTCGTTCTTAGGCTGTACCCGACTTATAGGTCCATTCGATTTACCTGCACCACATGAACTGGTTCTCACGGCGCTGCACCTCACATGGATTCATTTCAGTGGTGGAACATGGCGCCCTCTGAACCATGGCATTTGTTTGAAAGAAGTGTGAGTGTAGTTCAGAAAAATTGTGCACCTTCTCGGTGGTTAGTGTTGAAATAGTACAGCTGCAGCCGCCATGGAGGCATGATGGTTTGCACGTTGTGATAAACGGCGGAGACTCAAGTAATTGCACTCGTTGACAAGCTAAAACGCTGCTCGAGTTCCCCGATGAAACAGCTATGCGTAAGTTACACCACTGTAAAAAGCAAAGACGTAACGAGGTGCACATGCTTGCATCGAGGCTGGTTCATGGCAACATTTTATGTATTGTGATGTGCTGTTTGAACATTTCTTCACGGGCTATGAGATGTTGGCAGCCACTGATGTGGGCTGTAAACAGCTGGCTGCAATTCATTGACTTTGCCAAGGCTAGCAGACAGTGCCAAACTGCGCTCCAACTGCCGGAACTAGCGCTACACACTCGTGGCACCGCCACAGAACTTTGCTGAACTGGTGCAGCGAGTACAGGCGAATCGAGCGCTCTCCAACTTCCCCTCCACACCGCTAGCGGGAACAACGAACAACCGGCGGCACGAAGCAAAAGCCTGTCTCCTTCCCTTTCCTGTCTCTTTAGCAATGCCAAAGCTGACCTCAAAAAATAAGACGACGCCCAGAATGCGTTTCGTAGCGTCAGGTGAAAAAGCAATCCAGCTCAGCAATATGGCGGAAATCTGCTTGGAAGTTCAAGACGTGTTCAACACACAGTACAGAGGGCAAAATGGAGGGTAACGTGCAAACATCGTAGAGACATTAGACGTTTTTAGCATACCGGAGACATACTAGCGGAGAATTATACCGGTTTACCGGATGCCGGCTGCACACTCGCAGTGGCTCCGCCTCACCCCAACAATGCCACTGCGCATGCACAAGAGGGGTCCGGTAAACCGGTATACTTCTCCGCTAGTACTTCTCCGGTATGCTCAAGAACACCTCCTGATTTTAGCTAATTTTAGCTGCTTGGCTGCGCCACACTCGTCATTTTTCTGAACTGTGACCATTTAGTACATGTACACTAATGTAGATGGCATTACTTACTACATTTATCGCACTTCGTTGCGTTATTGCTATTATTGTTTGTATTTTGTGGACTTTGTAGTTGATAATTGTTACAAGTTGATTAAAAGAATGAGAGCCCGATATTTTTAGAGTGTATTTTCGAGAAAAAAAAAGAAGCCGCGGAACGTTTCAAGATCTTGTGCCCTTTATAAGCCCAACAAAAAAGGTAGCTAAAATCAACTAGACAGTGCACATTCCTCGAAAGCCGTGGAGTAAAGGCGATGCTTACCCATGTAGAGCGAAGTATTAAGTTTCTTCACGCAAAATCTCAGAATTGTCAAGCGCTTGTTACCTGAACAATATAGCACTTTGTTTTAAACTATTTCGAAAAAAAGCTAACTTTGATCAGGAATAACTTTTAAACTAAATGAGGCAGATGGATGATATTTTCAGAAAAGAAGGACGATTACACGGTCTTAAACTGTGCAAAAAGTCGCGGCAGGACACTGCATATCCCAAAAGTTGTTGCAGATTGAATTGTGCTGTTTTTAACGTTTTTCAAACATGTGTGGCTAATAAACTAACCTATACGCATATTTCTAAATGCTTAAACATGCTCATTAGCGTCAGATCCCAAAGTATCTGGAAAGATTTTTCTCTAGGTGCAATAGGTTTTTCACAACATTGCATTTCCTGAGACAAGTTGAGCCCAACTGCTATTTTTCATCTTTGCGTTTTCTTTTACAGTTGAAACAAATTTGCAGCTATCGTTAAACTACATGCATCTTTTGAAAACAGAACATTTGCTTTTTGGAAATATCTGAACTACATTTATGAAGCTAACAAGCGAGGTACAGTCGACGTACAAATATCACCAAAAATGTTTTCCGTTCACCGTCAGAGTGGGACCTCCAACTTAATTGGTTTATTCATATAGGACGTTGCATTCAGGTACTACACCAGAATGACCAGATCCTGTTCTGGTGAGGGAGTGCGTTGCCTGTTCTGGTCATTGAGATCAGGCCGCATCCCATGCCTGGTTACGCAATTCTATTGACAAGCGGAGTTTTCTTCTTTTTTTTTATCCAATGAAAAATTGCACGGCACCGAGATTCAGATCCCAGTCCTCTTGCACTCGAGCCGGATGCTGTACCTCTACATCATTGCTGTATCTGGTTATGTGTTGCTACATGACATGAGCTGCATGACATGTTACATGAGTTATGTGTTAAATGACAGCAGAAATAGGCACAGACAATTATAAAGAGAACAATTATTGCACTTTGCATGAAATGAATTGAGGATGCTTGCTGGGTGGTCCTCTTGAAAACGACATTGGTTAAGTTACCACAACTCCCGTTAGTGTTATTTTTCTGCTTATTGCTTTCTGCTCTTCAGTTGTGAGTATTTGAAGATGCCCAGCTGTCTAGGTGGGCAGTATAGCTTCTGAAACCACATGGTCAGCCAGTTCTTTTCCTCTCTGTCCTCCCTGACCCCTTCAGCAGCACAGCGGCGGTGCTGTACCATTCATGAAAATTTCCTTTTTTTAGGGAATTTGAGGGGTAAAATTTTGCTCTAAGGGAATCTGACTCTCTGTTTCAAGGGATTTTAACAAGTTTTACTTTTTCAAATTGGGAGTTTTCAAGCTGAAATTGGGAATTTCGAGTGTAATTGAGGGCATTTTCGAGGACTACACGGAAAGTCACTGCATGGTTGCTATCAGCTCTACAAGCACATGCACCGCACTCCTTAAGAACTTGTAACATACTTACTGGGAAATTCTGTTGTGCAGCAGGGATATTATAGCAGATAGAAATGGTGCAGCTGTGTCAGACATTTTCATTGTAGGAGAGCACATCTCCCAAGGAATTGTGCGGGCCTGAAACGTATTAACAGGGGTCTGCTGTACAAACGCTTGACATCGTGGAAGACGTGGATCTCCTTGATGTGATGGGTGAGGTCGCAAAAGGTGGCTGGCTGCCATAGATCTGGCAGTGTGGTACAGAGACTTTGATATGACACATTGACTTGGTGATGGTGAAATGGAAAGCAGGGGCGGCATTGTGACGTGAATGTAGATGGAGGCATGCTGTACTGGTTCCTGCACAAGTTTTCAGAACACGCAGACTGCTAGCAGGCTCAGTTTTCTTGCCTTTGGCTTGGCATTGAAAGGTGTACTGTGCAAGTTGCGTAATTAAGTGGGCTGAGGGTACACCTTCAGTTTTCGACAGCAACCCTAGTCTGCCAACCATAGGCTTCCGTAGGCAGCTGTACGTTGCCTCTTCCACAGTAAAGAGGAATTTCATGCTTGTGCGTGGTTTGCTTGCTCTTCAAAATAATGCAGCTGTTTAAAGGCCCCTGACCATGTTTAGACATCTAAAATAACAAGCCACAGTGCATAAATTTAAAATTTGTCTTTATAAAGTGTTAGGACATGTACATTAAGGAAGGTGGTAAAGTTTGAGCTAAACCCTTCTTTTGCAGCATTGCACTGGAGTCTCCCCATCCATGCAGATTATGGACGAGGGATCTTTCTTTCATTGGAGCATTCTTTTCACATTGCGGATATAGTGTTCCAGCCTTGATTCCCAATCAGTGCACAGCTATGTAAAGGGGTCATGTAGGGACGTTGCTTCGGTCAGTTCATTAGTTCATTCCATTTGGTATCGGAGTTTTGCAGCCCTGGCACGCCGTCCATTAGAGAGAGTGCTAGTAGAGCGCCGCTTGAAATTTTCAGTACCCTGTCAGCATGTTTTACAGCTCTTCTGCTGCGATGGCCACGTTTTAGAATACCGCAACGAGCAGCCTGCTGTTGTGATCCCCTGCGTTCACATGGCAGGTGGATGTACAGCTTGCCACAGTTCAGAAGGGGCGTATATTCTGCTTGCTTTGTCCTCCCCATAGAGATAAGGGGAAAAAAAAACAAAAAGGCCGCCACCGTCTGGAAGACGAAGTAACAATCAGAGCAGTTGACGCCTAGCGCCATCTGTCAGAAATATTACGATACACGTTGTCGAGTTACACCTCCCTCAAGATGTCTCCCAATAGGAATTTTCTTCGTTTGGAGGGTCAAGGTAGGCCTAGAATTCGGCTTGCGGTGCGATATGGTAACGTTTCAATTAGTAATTGCACGTATGCAGTGTTTACGTATTATTTAATTGTGGTTTTATTTCTATACCACAACCCATAGGGTTTTATTTGCCTACCAAATTCAGTACACAGCTGTCCGCGGATGGGTGCCCCTTGTTGTCGGAGTATATACAGGGGAACGAATGTATACATACATAGTGATCCTGTAAGGGGACAGTTTTTCAGTTTTCTGACCAGTTATGGGATATTTTTTGGGAGGAGGCCAGGGGTGAGTGGGAAAGGAATGGGTGGGCACAGCCAATTTTAATGGCTGCCCTCTTGGATTCGAGAAGCTGAAACTATGCCGTCATTTCGTCACCTTATGTCATACACACATAGTTCTGCCTCTGTCCACCATATCGGACCATGACGTCATCATTCGCATGCGGCAGGTGGTTGTTTCTACAATGCTATTGTAAATGGCGCTACAAGTCTCAGTGCGAGATGTGCTGTTTCATAGTTGCTGCCACAGATGGCACTGTGACGTCAGGGTGATAGCAGACCCCACGAAATCTTTAAACGTGATGAGTAGTTGTTGCCACAGATGGCGCTGTGATCTGAGGGTGGTAGCAGACCCCATGAAATCCCGAAACGTGATGAGTAAGAGCTAACACTCTTAATAAATGATTAGCAGGGGAACTTGAGGAACTTATGTGCAAGTAATGCAAAAGCGTTGTAATTCTGTTTCAGCTCTATTCAAATTCCATTTAAATTCTATTTAATAAGTCATAATGATAATGTTCTTTATTGTCTTCCTCTATTTTCATGCATATATCTTCTACCGCACCTAAGAATTCCAATTCTATTCTTCTGTAGTTGGCACTGTTGGAAGTATTAGTAGGTACTGGCTATTACTAGTTAACGGTTTGATCAATCATGAGTTTTGTAGCGCTGCCACTTTATTTACAACACTGGGTTTTCGTGTCAATGAGCCAGCTGATGCTTTCACATTAGTGACATTTGTGTAGGCTAGTTTTGTGCAAAAAAAACTGCCTGGGAGACGGAGTGGCTGATTGAAATGTGTATGGCTTGATGGAGATAGCTGTAACTTGCTGCTAATGAGATCCCAAGAAAACTGAGCTCCTTAGACAGTGCCTTACAATCAATCGCCAGAGTACTACAGAATTTTTTACTGAGGAGGCTTAGCAGCACAGGGATAGTTGGTCACTTTCTTTTTTTTTGTTTCGCATAGAAAAAGAATAGAAACAATATTCATTTGTTGTGGTTTTTCAGTTCAAGCTTGGTGACTGGTGCCCACAAAGTGAGCATATTTTTGACATGTATAATGTCATACAATGTGATTTATTGGTAAAGGAGGCTTGCATGGGACACAGCCTCCTGGATGGGGCTGGCATTTTCTCCCTTTCCTTTAATTCTTTCTTTCTTTTTGTTGGGAACAGGTATTGAAGTTGAAGGCTGCATTGGTGTCTGTATCTTTAGATGCACATGGTTTCAAGCATTTTATATTTCGAGCGGTTTTATAGAGCATTGATCGACTGCTGTCAAAGGTGTAAGCATGTGTAGTTAGGGCATTTCAACAGAGTTTCTAGCGAGACAGCGCACAAAAATGGGACAGAGACTAGGAAAAACAAAGGCGCGAGTGCTGACTAACAAATAAGAACTTATTGCAGCACTCGCAATACCGTACTCATTCGATTCTAACACGTGCTATTTTTTCGTAAAAAGATCACCTAAAAATGACATGTGCTTTAGAATTAAGTATGAAAATCAAACTACGCCAGCAACACCCCTATTGCCATTGGCATTACAAAAATCAAGGCTAGGTATTTCTCACGCTTGGATATTATTGACATCGCCTATGGTAGTCTTGGATACTGAAAGGCCTTGCGAGCATCTGAAGTGTGCTGTCAGCATAGGTGCCGACCTGGACTTCGGCCAACATGGAAACGTCGATTGTGAAGATGCGTAGAGTTCGATGCGACACTGAGTAGAAAAGAAAAAAAAAGGCATCCTTGAATATGGAGGCTTTCTAAGCATATGCTTAGCCAGCATGCTGCCGTATCCCACGTCGATAGTAGCAGCTTGTCTGAATGTGACGGTACTCCACACCTTGAAGGCTGCAAGATTCTGCTGAGATAAAGCAGATTTACTCACGTAATTTGTGAGCTTTTTTCTTTACATAAAGGCTCCAAAAAGGGGGTGTGCAAATTACGAGTAAATACAGTAATCATTGGTACAGGCCAAGCTATATGAAGCCTACTGCATAGAAAAGAAAGGTGCAACTTGCGTAAGTACCCCATTGATGTTTTTGACCAGAAAAGAAATTGAAAATCTTGCAGACTAACGATGGCAAGAAGTGACAAAATTACCTATCTTTTCCCCTCCTTGTTACATGAGTAACGTGCCACCAGTTTGGGCTTGTTGGTGTGAATGTTTGTTCCGGTATTTATTGCAAGCACTGCAATAAATCTTTAGTAGCTAGTCAGTGCATATGTCAGTCTCTGTTCTATTTTTGTGCACTGTTTCGCTAGAATCATGTACCAATTGGCCCGACTATTTTCCGTAATGCTTGTTCAGCAGAGGTGCTTCAGTCGGCCTTCATGCTCTCCTTTTTCTTTTTCTGGGTTGAATTGAGGACTGGGATTCATAGCGGACCACAGCTGTGTGGTGCACGTGATGTTCACTTTTGCTTTTTGTTGCATGCATTGTGAAACTTTTCTCTTTATTTTCTTTTGTTACATGATCCTGCTGCCTCTTTGCAAAGGCGTGCAATGTCCTTCCGTGTGCTTTCGACGCTGGCGATTGTGGCACTACAAACTACAGGCAGCTGTATGCTCTGGACCTCTCATGGGATGAGCGCAACTACAGTCTTCCTTCAGGTGAGCTTGAATTCATAGCATGGATTCTATGATTTGCGTGCTGGGGACGAGCCTGGGAATCATGTAGATAGTGATCCAATGGTGAAAAGCAGTGTTGAAGGAAAAGTGTGCCTTTCTTGGTTCTGTTTCTCACAGGATAGAAAAGCTTGACTTCTCTGGGCCAATGGTTTTCTGCTTTGAATGTGTCAGGCACCCTCTGAGCAGCAGTGATGGTGATTGTGCATCCCAGGGGATGGTGTGTGGCGATGTTATAATGGCCGTAGAACCATGACTTGTGACTTTGTGACCGTATATTAGGCATGTTTTATGCGTATATTAGGCATGTTTTATGGATACATAAATACAACAGTTCAAGAAATACTTTGCTGCAATATTATTTCGTTCACATGTGTGCTGTTTCACTACATTATCACAGTGGACTCGCAGAGCAATCATCCTTGAAATATGGAAGGTGCGATTTAATTTGCTTGTCACACTTCAGTAAGCATAGGCAAAAGTAGCTCTGTCAGTTTTTGTTTATACAAGCAGAAAAGTCTCTTTCGTAAGCAAGAGCCTAAAAGACCTTAAAAGAGCTTAAAAGTCTACAAGGAACTGAGGACCACAGTTTGTAAGCTGCTCCTCTACGGCATGGCATTGGATTTATGTTTCGAAAGATTTTGTGGGTTTTATTCTTGCTTTTTGCTCAGGACAGTGCACAGTTTCAATGACCTTTTGGACTGTGTGGCAGCTTCTCATTCAACCAATGTCTTGTGATGGCATCTTCATCTGACTGGAACAGAATCGATGACAAGAATCTCATGGGGGTATGGAAAATATTCGCATCATCGGAAATTCATATCGTCCAAAAGCAAATTGTTGTACAGAAGCACAGGAAATGCATTCACGCAGGTCCCTTTATGGGATTTATTCACTGCTTACTACTCAGCGCATTCCACACAACTGGTGATCATGGCGTCGGCATGTATGGGCCACACTCGCTGTGCATATTGCGCAACTGGCGATCGCAGCGTTTGCAGTGTGAGGGCACCACTTTGGTTGTGGCTGCCAAAATCGTACTGTTCTTAGTGGCGACGCGGGAGGATGCTTAGAACATTCTGCCCATTGCACACTTTGGCCAGGATTTTGTCTAGATTTGTATCAGCTGGAATCGCATCTTCAAGATTCGGCTGTTTGAGGCTAAATTGGGGACAAGCAGCTTGCCATCAGTGTGAACTGTACCTGTTATTGGCAGGTGACCAAGGTAATTTCTTGCTTTCAACTTGCTCAATCAAGAAAATGTCAGACATATTAGGCCTTCAAGGTGGGTAGGGGGACGAGGAAAAGCTGTATTAGTTCCAGGAGAAAAAAAAGAGAAACAACTTGAGGTCTACGCTAGGTGATCAGAAGGCGTTGCTTCGTGATGACCTTGGTGGCTTGCTCGGGGGGCCTGGCATTGGACAGCCAGGTCTGAGCTGAGCAGCGCGCTCACAAGTACTGATTTGAGGGGGAAAAAAATTTCCAATATGAAAAGAAATGACTCTTCAGAATAGTGTGTCACAGTTTGGTGGTGATGCAGCATCAGTAGATCTGGCTCCCACATCAACAATCCTTTATTCCTGTGCCCTTCCATCCCATTGATTCTTCCCCATGCCTTTTTGCGCCTAGTGCCCTCTGTGTTAATTCTTGCAACTGCAAGCAAGGCACACTAGCACCGTCCTGTGACACTGTCTGCAACTAGGTCTGTTAAAGCAGACACCTTTGCTGCCGCACACTCCTAAGAAGAGGCGTGATATATGAGAGGACCCTGAAAAAAATTTTACACAAACTGGAGGGAAAGCCGTCAAAGGAGGCAGTGTTTTAGCTGAGTCGCAGGGACATCACTTTAGAGCTGTGCTCCCGGCTCATTTCCTGTCTTCAATGCAGGGCAGCTGCTGGCCTACTTCAACCTGTCCGGTTTCCTGGGGCCAGATGACACGATGACGGATGGCCACTATGAGGAGAACCCAGCCGTACGCCTGGTGGCCATCTCCCTGCCCAGCAAAGTAGTCACCATCATGCTCTTCCCCAATAGCAGTGCCACCACGGTGGATATGACCATCAGGGGGCTTCGCAGTGCGGTCTCTTTCGAGGTAGGAGTCTACCAGGCCCATGCTAGGCTCTGCATGGATAGCAGAGCTACAGAAACATCAGGAAGTTTCAATATTGGAAAATACTAATAATATTGGAAAATAAGCATACCTTGGGAAAATAGACTGAACTATCGCCAAACTCCTGTTTATGTTTTTTTTACTGGTGTCTCTTCTGCGAGTTCTTTTAGTGACAATAACAATTTAAGGGTTGGTAAATTGTTTACATCTAACTTAAGAGTTCTTATGATGGCTGTTTTAGATATCTTAAGCCTCTAATGGTTCTGTGTTACTGCTCAAAAGTGCCATTTCTGGGTACGATTTCACTTCTCAATGCAATCAAACTTCATTAATTTGGCCCTTGTTAATTTGTATAATTCGGCCTCTCTGCTTCCTCTCGAGAAAAATGTGCACAAGTCAATGGCAGCACACACTGTCATTAATTCGGAGTGAAATCGCATGAGCAGTGGTGAATTCGGACTTAAAACATGGCAGAAGCGGTGCTGAAGTTAGATTTGATGACACGCATCGTTATTGTCATCATCCGGAAACCACCCTGCATTCTGAAACCGACAACGTATGAGGGGCAGCACTGCTGCAGGAAAGCCTCATTTATTCGGCCCCCATGAATTCAGAAATTCGAACTGATGCTGGAGTCCTGCCAAATGCCTGGCGTCGGAAGCTCATTTATTTGGCTGCCACTGAACTCTCATTGGTCGATTCAGACTGGCCCCCAAAGGGGCGCTGTGTTGAGATATCACGTGCTCGACTGAATTGCATATTACATTTTCTCCCACACTCCTCTGATGTGCGCGCAAAGGCAGGCGTGTGGACGGTCAGGAGGTTTCCCTCGACTGGCAGGGAAAGAGTCCGGCCGCATAGTTTTGTTTTTGGAGCTTCGCCACCAGCCCGTGGTGACGGTGGCTATCGGCTGCGCATATCAGCGAGCCAGCCAAGCTGCATACCATTTCGTCCGACGATTGCCTTGTGCCAGTCTTTTTTTGTTTATTTTTTTGAAGGCATCTTGTCACTCCGGCGCCAATGTGTGCTTCCTTCGCTTCCGTCCGCATGGTATTTCTGTTCTTCCAGTGTGCTGAAACTCCACGCTTGTCATGTGCTGTTTGCTCTTTGTGTGGTGAAGTCCCTCACATGCGATGCCACACGTGCAGAAGCTCCAGCTCTACCCTTTTGGATGCTGGAAAAAGCCGCGGAGACCCTTACCATTGTGCAGCAGTTCTGCTTCCGCCACTTTCGACAGCGTGCAAGAATTAAAACATTTGATGGA
Source organism: Amblyomma americanum (assembly GCA_030143305.2). Classification (NCBI taxonomy): domain Eukaryota; kingdom Metazoa; phylum Arthropoda; class Arachnida; order Ixodida; family Ixodidae; genus Amblyomma; species Amblyomma americanum. Next base: position 35,952 of record JARKHS020032220.1, read on the forward strand.
ACTGCGAGAAATCACTGTTGTCGCACAGTTTTCGTCTCAAAAAAAGATGGCAATTGCCCAGGTTCCCGCCATATAAATTTCGCTTTCACACGAAAGGTTTTTGGCAGTTTTGGGGCGCCATTCCACTCCTTTGAAATCCGAATTAACAAGATTTCACTGTAATTGCATTTGCTTGCCGGTGGCCTTGAACACATCGAAACTGAAACACAGTGTCCTTTTTCTTTTTTTCATTTTTACACTTGCAGTTCAAGCTTACTCTGACCTCTGGTATGGTCATTCCAACTGAGGAGCTGACCACCTCTGCAGAGCCACGGTTACCAAAAGTGACCTCAGCGCCGCAGCCTCCAGTGCTTGTTACCGAGGAAACTGTGAACTTTACAGGATATGCAGACCACCTGAGGTGTGTTTCCAGGCGTTCAAGCGAATTGCTGTCATTATGTTTTTGTTTGTTTGTTGGAATTGCCATACCTTCTCAAATGGAAGCAAAGCATGCAGTTTCAGAAAGCTGGCACCTGACTTGTATAGACTGACCCATGCTAGCTAGGGAAGTCTTGGCTGTTGCTATATAAAAGTGCTTTGCAGTGATGTGCGTTACTGCAAAATACTTTTAAGGGAAGAAAAGAAAATAAGGAAAGACAATTGCTTTCATACTTAAACTTGCCAGTACTTATCTGTTAATATTTCTTGGTGGCAGGTCCGCTGGAGCTAATTAAATACAGTCAAAACTCGATCTAACGAAACCAGATTTAACGAAAATCTCGATTTAACGAAGGTATCCTAATTCCCCCTCAGACGCCCATAGGGTTCAATGCTTTGACTAACCAGAAATAACGAAACCGATTCCGTGATCTGTCCCGATTTAACGAACCTTTTTTCGAGAAATAAAGGTGAAAAAGTGTTAATTTTTGGTCTATTTTGTAGACAGCACCCCAAAATTTATTGATTGCGAGTCAGCGGTAACAGCGCGGAGCATCTTCATCCCGTCGCTTTTTTCAAACTGCGCGGCGCAAAACGAGTTTTAATTTTGAGTCGAGCTCACGAGATGGCGCCAGCAGTAAAAAAGTTTCGTGCCACATTTCATAGATGGCGCTGTTGCAGTTCGCGTGTTTTTTTTGTGTGTGTTTGTGTGTTGTGCTCTGTGTTCGCTCTTGTGCGGATTTCCCCGTGCCTTTGAACGCACGTCTTTGTCAAGCTCAGCTTGTTAGGCCTCCATCAGTCTAGCCTTGCTATCGTGAACACGGACGTGGTGTGTGTGAGCAAGCGCGCCGCTAACCCTCCTGACTAGCAGATGGAGCCCTGCAAGAAACGAAAAAGGCTTACCCTGGACGAGAAAGCGGACATAATTCGTGCTGTGGCAAGTGGACAGAAGAAATGTGACGTGGCTGCATCACATGGCATTCCAGCGAGTACTCTCTCCACAATATTGAAAGGGAAAGATGACATCCTCCGCGCCACTTCGTTGGGGAATCTCTCGCGCAAAAAAACGCTGAGGACCACTCCTCAAAGCAAAATGGAAGAGGCCCTCTTCGCCTGGTTTATGGATTTGCAGGCGAAGAATAGTATTCCCGGGAGTGGAGACCTGCTCCAACAAAAAGCTCGCTCTTTCGCGTGCTTGCTGGGCGCAACGAGTTCAAGGCAAGTCCTGGCTGGCTGTCGCGCTTCAAAGAACGACACGGCATCGTCGGGAAAGTGCTTAGCGGTGAAGCGAGCAGCGTAAGCATGGCTGTAGTCGGCGACTGGCAGTCTGAAAACGTGCCCGACATTCTGGGACATCTGCTGCGACATTTTGCCGGCGCACACGAGGGGACGGAAGACGCGCTGGACGCACTTCAGACCTACGAGAAATCGGTGCGGCCGTTGCTCACAAAGCGCACGCAGGCAAAGATCACGGACTTCTTTGGCGGAAAATAAATTTGTAGTCCCCTCAGGCCTTTCTTGTCGATTAAGAATTTTTGTTGTTTCTTTTCATACGCGCTAGCGGCGCTACCCACTCGAAAGTAGCGCGGGGGGTCATGACGATGACCATACGGACCCCCAAAGATTGCGCTAGTTGTATGATTACGAACTTTGGCGCCAATTTGTCATTAGCTGTGTGGCTTGCCGTCCCGTCGGCGGTATTTAGGGAAGATTGTTGCGCCGCTAGCCGAACTGTCCTTTGGGTCGGTGCTACCGGCGTGAATTCGTCACGCGCGAGTGCAACGAAAAGTGAAAATGGTACGTGCTAACTGATACGACCGCGATAAGCTGGTACGGTTTATGCGGATGCAAAATGCATTATGTTCAATGGGTGCTCAGTCGGGGACTTGACTTTACTACTTTTAAAACGAAAGTACTGTTTAAGCGGGTACGTTTTAACGAGGTTTTACTGTAATCGAATGTACTGAATTATGTGCCCAAGAAATGCCTCATTCAATTTAACGAAGTTCTCGATTTAACGAAATAATTCACGGCTCCCCTCAACTTCGTTAAATCGAGTTTTAACTGTAGTGGAAAAGGAGATATTAAAGGGCTCCGAAAGACTTTCTGAGGAGGGTGCACAAACTCGTTCAATCTTTACATTCTCTCTTCATGAACACCTGCGCCAAATAATACACTTTTACACGCAGCAGAGAACCCGCAGTCACGCGCGAAAGTAGGCGAGTCCTTTCGGCGACTTTTTCATACTCTCCTCCGTTTCATGCTCCGCCATATGTCATTTAAGAGATGGCTATTGGTTAGTTTCTTCCGGAGTTCACATGGCTGCTGTGACCGTGGCCGGTCAGCTGCTCTGGCAGAATAGGAAGGCAATTCCCGCATGAATTGGCAGCCGGCGTTGAGGCCGAGCAGAGGAGTGCCAGTCTTTGAGCATGCAAAAAAAAGACAAGAGGAGAGGGAAAGGTGCATGCTGGACTTCAAATCTGGATAACTCGGAGGAAAAAAAAAAATGGAGAAAAAACACTAAGGCGCGATGTCAGCGCACAGATCCCCAGGTGGTCGAAATTATTCCGCACCTTTCTTCCTTTCTTCTTTCACTCCCTCCCTTATCCCATTCCTTACGGCGGCGGTTCAAATGTCCAAGGATATAAGAGACAGATACTGCCCCATTTCCTTTCCCCCAAAACCAATTATTATTATTATTATTAACTCGGATTCTACAAAGCACATTGTTGCTGGAGGATGTTCGTGAAGTGGCATCCTGCAACATCCCAGGCGTACCACACCTTTGTTGGGAGCCCCTTTCAGAGCATTTTAAGAAATTGCTTTTACAAAGTGTCAAATGTATTAGTATTTTCCATTGCTGAGCCTAAGTTTAAGCCTGTTTTACTTTGTCTTGCTGAATGAAATCTCATGTACAGAATAGCAGCTATGAGTGGTGAAATTCACTCCAAGGTTCTTTTTTTTTTTCTAACTGGAAGTCCACGTTGCCATAATAATTGCATCACAAAGAAGCAATGTGGACTATGGCAGCTAGCCAAAGATATGCCGAAGCCAAAGGCAGCTGAAAATGTTTCAGGTACTACTCACAACAGTGGTTTAGTTTAGTTTATGGGGGTTTAACGTCCCAAAGTGACTCAGGCTATGAGAGACGTAGTTTAGTTTATGGGGGTTTAACGTCCCAAAGTGACTCAGGCTATGAGAGACGCCGTAGTGAAGGGCTCCAGAAATTTCGACCACCTGGGGTTCATTAACGTGCACTGACAACGCACTGCACACAGGCCTCTAGAATTTCGCCTCCATCGAAATTCGACCTCCGCGGTCAGGATCGCACCCGCGCCTTTCGGGCCAGCAGCCGAGCGCCGTAACCACTCAGCCACCGCGGCGGCTGTACTACTCACAACAGTAGGTAGTTTCTGACCACTGGCACTATCAGCATCAGCCCAAAACACAAACTGTTACCATCAAAACAAGAACACAAATGTATTAGCTGCTAGAGAAGGAATACACGCGGGGCCTATTAACCCTTTCTATGGCCTTTGCACCATCAAAGGGAAAATGAAATGCACTGACAGTTAGTCTGCCACAGGTGAAATCTTTTTGTTTTGCTGCTTTCATTTCATCTTATCTTGTCCTCTTTTCATTCGATGCTGACAGTACAGTGTTAAGAGCTTTGTGAGGTATTGCCTCGGATAAGAGGCAGCATATAGTTTTGCCAAGCCAGTGGCTAACCTTGGTGGCTGGCACATCCGGACTATTGCCAAGTCCCTCTGTAGTGTTCGGTACTGATCAAACTGATCGCATCATGGTTTACATCATGCCGTAAGCCATTTTCTCTCATTTATGTGGCGGTAACGGATGCGTTTCCACAGCATTAATCCACCCTAGGTGTACTCGAACTGGGTTCTGCAGAGCCTTCAGTTCCTTGAGTGCTTTTTGTGTTCCCCAAGCAGCTAAATCCATCCACCTGTCAAATGCACCTTTCCTAAACCCAATTTAGTTTGGGGCTAATACTGTAATTGCTTGTAGCAAACTATGTCAGTACACAGCTAGTCACTGTTTAAATAAGTTAGAGCATTATTGATGCATTAGCATCAGAAGAGTCTGTGCAAGCGAATATGGCAATCACTGCCACATAAAGGCCACATCAGATGCAACTAACTTTAGTATACTACCTCGGACATGTCAGACCTTAGTATGCCACCATTGAATATACCAAACTGTAGTGTGTTAACCTCGAATATAATGTGCCTAAGTATGCCACTTCAGATTTAACAAACTTTTGTGTGTTAGCTCTGACATAATGAACCCAAGTACACCATGTGCTAATGCATTCAAACAAGGTACTGGAAATCAAGTAAGTTTCTTTTTTTTTAGGAACTGCATTCATTTGCATGCATGTGAGGCAGTAAGTAACAGGATGTGGGTTTCCTCAGCACCTTTGAATGGTTCACCCGAGGCTAAAAACGATGGGAGCCTTTTATCTAGGCTCTGATGTTACTGACATTGAGTATAGTGAGCCCTGTAAGGTATCCACAGGGTTAAAGCCATACTGGCATCATTTGCACAGGCACCCTCCACTGCCAGCGCTGCTGCCAGATGGTGAAGAGCTGTACCGGTATGCAGATGTTGACGTAAGGCGTTCCGTACTGCCTGAAGAACTTGTGCGGCAGATTGTGGATTCCAGGGTTCTCTACACCTCAGGTTGGTGGGGCTGAATTGTGGGTCCTCTTTCATTTTTCATGCAAGGATTGTTTTTCTCATGCACAAGTCCTTTCTGTTGCATAGCTACTCTAGCTGACTGTACTCGCATGATGCAATGTCTTGGTTGAAGCTCCATTGAATCACACACTAGCCAAACCTCAGTAAAAGGTACCTTATTTGTGCGAAAACCGTATATACTTGCGTCATGAACCCACTTTTTTTTCCAGAAAAGTTGACATCAGTTTGGGAGGAGGGTTCATTACGCGGCAAAAAGAGTTTCAACAGATTTCTTTGGAAGGGTCAATATTTCATATCATTCCTTCCGTAATCAACAAAACAAACACACGCGGTCAGATGCGTGTGTGCCCCTGGTGTTTAGCATCATTCACCTTGCGGGCGATCGGGCAATTTTGCTGCGCTGCCGGCCAATCGGAACATGCTGAACACTGGTACATGAGGTTAAAAAAAACACACAGAGGTTAAAAGAAACACAAACGCCAGTGACTAATGCCTAATGCCAATGACTATGCCTTAGCATGCAGCACACAACGTCTTGGCGCTCTGCCAAGTTGGCGCTCTGCCAAGTTCGTGGAGCACCACACTCTCCCCCCTCCCCTCCCCACACTCCTCTGGCAGGAGCTCTCCTCAAAAGACAAACAAGTACAAGTGGTGGTGTTATCAGGGGCAGCAGCATATCTTGGCATGCTGCTAAGCTGTGCACTGCACTGTGCCCCCCCCCCCACCCCTTTCCTTCCTGCAGGAGCTCTCCTCAAAAGATAAACAAGTGGTGATTTTATCGGGCTTCTTGGGGTGCTGCCAAAGTCTGGGCTGCTGACGGCATGAAAATTGAGGAACCAGCTACAAAAAGTTGAAGGCTGAAAAAATAAAGTAAATCTGGCCAACAAAAGTGCGGGGGCGGGTTCATTATGCGAGTGGGTTCATTACGTGAGTATATACGGTATATAAAATGAAGGGGGCGGGGGTTCCGAGTCTGTGAGAATGAAAAAAAAAGATAGTATTGCAATTATAATCGGATCTCAGACAGCCCGCAGCAACCATAGCTGAGAGCTGTGTTGGAGACGGTGTTAGTGCAGTAAAACCTTTTTAATTCAACCCCTGTTAATCCGCAAATTTGGTTAATTCGAACTGCTGCTGTATTCCTGCCAAACGCCCCTGTAATTCTATGGCATCAGAAGATCGTTAATACGGGTGCCCTGAGGCTTGCATCGGTTAATTTGGAAGGGCTTCTGAAGTGGCGTTTTGTCTGGTTAAAATTGCTCGACAAGCAGTCTTCCAAATACCATATAAACACATGTGAGGGCTGCACTCTGTTTTTTCCTAGGAAATATTTAAAAAAATAATATCCATGTAAGGGCTGCACTTGTGTATGGGCTACACCCTGTTTTCCTGGAGGAAATATTAAAAAAAAATAATATCCCTGTAAGGGCCACACCCAAACTTTCCACCACCTACATGGGAATAGCCTTCGAAATGCATGCGCCGTGGCCTCCGCAAAGCTCCGGCTACGAGCAACGGTGCGCTTGATTGCGGAGGCAGCGCATGCGCACAGCAGCTTTCAGGTATGCCGCCCACAGATGGCGCCCGAGACCGTGGCTCCACATCATCATCGTCAATTTTTCTCCTCCGCCGCGAGCTCCCGCTCTCCGTATCGGCATCAGTATCACCAGCTCCAGCTTTTTGTGGCTGTCAAGGCACTGAAGCTCGGTAGCGTGTTAGTTCACCAAGCAAGCATGTAGTGGGCTGGAAATTTGACGTGGTCGAGAAGTGCGCCCGGCGATGGTGCAACCAAAAGGATGCATTGAGGAACACAAGCTGCAAAAAGCACGCTTTCCGAGGCAAGTTATGCAAGTTTCCCGAACTGATAGAAGAGCTGCTCTGCTAAGTGATGGAAGCGCGTAACAATGGCTACGCATTGACAGCGGACGTGCTGTGCGACTTCTTGTGGGATGAGCATGCACTAGAGCACAGCACCAGCTTGGAGTCTGAAGACTCCGCGAGTGACGATTGAACGTATAGTAAATGCCGCTCATTCCCTGATTGGTGTGTTTCTACTTAAAAATTTTTTTTTTTCACACATTGCATGTATGGGCCGCACCGTGAAATTGGCCCTCAAATTTAAAAGAAAAAAAAGGTGCAGCCCTTACACGCATTTATGCGGTATTCATCCTCTGGCCTGAACTGTGTGCATATCACGTTTTTACCCACGCCCTTCTGACATGCACGTAACAGCAGGTGTGTTGATGTTCGCCAGGCCCCCCCCCCCCAATCAGACGTTAAAACCCTACCGTTTCTTATTTTGGAATTGCATCTCGCCGTTCTAACGCCTGCAGATATTTCCCTCGCTTGCATCCGCTTGCTTCTTCCGCTCTTCCAGTATACTGAAACGAGCTGGTCACACTCCGTGCAGTGAAGCATCCTGGAAACGCGACTGGGCTGTTGGTGAAGAGGCACCACTGCTACTGCGTCGCACTGCGAAGAAGGCCACTGAGGCTTTTGTGATTTTTGGAGCAATTCTTCGACATTCTCGACTGTGTGCGGGAAGCAAAGCACGAAAAATCGTCATTGTTGCTTGCTTTTCATCTGAAATGTAGGCAGTAGGGGTGTGCGAATATTGAAATTTTCGAATACGAATCGAATACGAATATGAAGAAAAGAAAAAACGGGCTTCGAATATCGAATATCTGGTCAGCAGAAAAAATAAATTCAGAAAAGAAACAAGCAAACACTGTTGCTCATATTTATTTTATTTTTTCAAAGTAGTGTATGGCCTTTGCAACTGAAATAAACAAAACTAGACTGCCGGAGCACCGTATAAAAAAAACAATGCGCAGAAATGTATACTACTTAATTGAACAACATAACAGTATCCAACCTGTAATGTGGTCAGGCAAAATGAAATCCATAACATGACAAGACTGGAATTGCTTGCGATTTCGTCCAGCACGCCGAAACTCGGTGCTCGTCACAGGATTGCAGTTGTTTGCACGATAAAGCTGCCTCATAAGATTACCGCATTTTCGGTAGATTTTTTTTTTTCGTGGCCACAGAGCATTTTATAAATCGCCCCTCAAGTAACTCGGGGATTTCTGTCCGTTCTTTGAACTCCAAATTAATTCAAAGAACGGACAGAAATCCCTGGGTTATTTGAGAGTCGATTTATAAAATGCCCCGCGGCCCCGAAAAAAAAAACTACCGAAAATGCGGTAGTCTTATGAGGCAGCTCTATCGTGCAAACAACTGCAATCCCGTGACGAGCACCGAGTTTCGGCGTGCTGGACGAAATAGGAAACGTGAGCAAGATGAAAACGCACATTGGCGTCGGAATGGCGAGACTGCTTCTAAAAAGGAAAAAAAATGACCATTGACGCGTCAGTCAGCGTCTGAAAGCGGCACGGTGCTAAGATTGCACTACTGGCGAATGCGCGGGCCGACAGTTGCCATTGCCACGGGCGAGTGGCGAAGCTCAGAAACCAAAACTACGCGGCCAGGTTATCTTTGGGGCCCTCCGAACGGTGTCACGCCTGCCGTTTTATGCCCACTTAAGAGGTGCATGGGTTACAGTGCACCACGCAATAGGCGGGATTTTTACAGGATCGCTTGCCCTGTTGTGACACCTCGACTCGCCCCTTCGGGAGCCTCACGCAAAATTCCGCAAGCAGGCTTTCCCGCATAGCGTAGTTGTCCAAAACAAGATGGCGGTGGTCACACTCTGAGAGTTAAGGTGACAGAACAATTGCCATGGGTGTGGGCATTAGTTATATAACATATTGCGGAAAGATAAAAAATAAACGCGCTTTCGCGTCCCCCATCTTGTTCGCAGCACGTGTGGTATGTGGGAAAGCCCACTTGCGGAATTCCGCACAAGGTGAAGCCTATCGGCATCGGAATGCGATTGGTCCACGCGATAAACGATGGAGAAGAAAGAGAACAGGGCCTTTATATTGTTTTCCTGGAACTTTAAACTCAGTATTCAGATAATTTGCCCAGATATTGAGCTTTTGCCACAACCAAATTTACGAAAGCCAGTGCGGTACACGATCGCTGCTGAGTATTCGAATATTCGGAAATTCACGAATATCATTTCTTGAACTCGAATATGAGCCGAATATGAAACATATTCGATTCGTATTCGAAATTTCGAATGTTCGCACACCCCTAGTAGGCAGTCATCGTCCAGGCATTTATTAGATATAATTCGATGCAAACAGTTTTCATCAGTTTTCTGAGGACCATTCGATAGACACACACACGATTGTAAGTTGAATCGTACCCTCCCCCACTTTGGATTTTGAAATTTCAAAACTTAAGACTACTTACAGTCGTGTAAATACGGTACAACATGTGGCAGTGCATGGTTTTGTTAGCTGGCCCTGTGTGACTGGGCAGGGCTCGCTCACATCCGGTGGCGGCATATTTTTCATCATATTTCTCTGCAGCAAATACATCTTTTCCTGCCAAACAAATGTCGGCAGAGCACAAAGATCAGAAGAACTGAGTTTTACTTGGGGCAGAAGTTAGACGGAGTTGTCCGCTGTGTCCCTTCAAGAACAGACCTTGCGCCGTGTTGTGCGCTGAAATTCTGCTTTTAAAACGTGGATGGTACAGTAGAATCTCGATGCTACAGATCTTTGGAGGTCACGAAAAATATTTGTCTTCTCAAAACAAACAGAACCTTTATGCCGAAACCCGGGAAAGACATCCATGCCGATCAGTTTCCGGTTCACGGTTTATTTATAACCATGCACCACCGGTCAGTGGTTGTGGTGAGTACTGCATGACTGGCGATTACACATCAGCAATGTAAGGGCAGCACTTGGTCAGGGGGGGGATAAGCGCAAGCAGCTTTCGTCCCAGCTAATTCGAGAAACCTCCGCTGAAGCCGTAACTCGTGCATGTTACGTTTCGCCTACGACGCGCGGTATAGCTGGCGCGGACGCAACGGACGCCGGGGCTTCGTTCAAAGTGGCGGTCATTTTGGGCCCGTTCAGTGCTGCCGTAACGCCTCTCGCCAAGCACGTCCAGGCAGGTTTCAATGCCACGTGTCGTCGTGTGTGCGTGTGTGTGTGTGCATGTTGGTGCCCACGCTTGTCAAAGCGCGGCAGCCGGGGAGAGGAGCTCCCCAACTGGGAGGCGAGGAGGTCTGACCGGCGCCGGCCCGGCGGACGCGCACGTCACGTCTGAACATGTCTGAGCGTCGCCGTATCGGGCGCCTCATCCCAAGCCGTTCCTTCTTGCCCTCGACTCCGAGGGTATAAAAAGCCGCTGCCCCGGACGCCAGAGAGAGACTTCGATTTCTTCCTTCGAGTAACGTGGTCGCCCTGACCGGCTGCTCTTTTGCGATGCCAGAATAAACAACAAGTTGTTCTGTTGCCAGTCGACTCATCTTTTGCCGGGACCTTCGGATGTTTCCAGCTTTGCCCCAGGCCGCCAGGCCAACGCTACCCTTGGGGCTTGCAACCCATTTGCAACAACTGGTTGCCAGCGGTGAGATCGCGACAACGGAGGCCAGCAGCGAAGATATGCGGTCAACTGTATGCTGAGCAGCACAACGACCATCCGGGAGCAGTGCAACGAGCCCTGTGTGATGACTGGTTGCCTGAAGCGGAACGACTGCGCTGAATTCTTGGCCGCGAGGTTTGGTGAGTGCGGGACTTTCTTCTTCGGAGTTTTGCCAGGCTTTTGTTAGTGTCAGAAACAGAGCTGGTAATTGTGGTTGTCGTTGCTGCCGGGTTAGTTTGCGGCAAGACAATAGTAGGCAGTAGAGAAAGCAGCATTCGGAGCAGCCATGGATTTGAAGTCGTTGCGCAAACCGAAATTGCTGGAGCTTGCAAGAGAGTTGGGTCTGGATGTCTCAGACAAACTCAGAAAACCAGAACTGCTAAGGGCTGAGGATGACGAGCTGTCGGAATGCCTTGAGACCATTGAGGAGAGGGAACAAAAAGAAAAAGAGGAGCGCGAACGTAAAGAGCAAAAAGAGAAAGACGAGCGCGAACGTAAAGAGCAAAAAGAGAAAGACGAGCGCGAACATAAAGAAGAGCGCGACCGTCAACACGCTTTGGAAATGAAGCGTCTCGAGGTAGAGATGGAACGCGCTCGTAATGGAAGTCAGGCACACGGTGCAGGAGAACGGGTATCGTTCAAAATGACTGACCTGATGCGGCCGTTTAAGCTTGGAGAGGACATTGGTTTGTTCCTGGTTAACTTTGAGCGAACGTGCGAGAAGCAGGGGTTCTCTCGGGAAACGTGGCCACAGCGCTTGCTCACTTTGTTACCCGGCGAGGCGGCCGACGTAGTCGCTCGCTTGAAGAGAGAGGAGGCAGAGGATTTCGACCAAGTGAAATCGAGTCTGCTAAAAAAGTACAGGCTGTCAGCGGAGGCGTTCCGTCGGAAGTTTCGGGAAAATGAAAAAGGCAGAAGCGAGTCATATACAGAGTTTGCCTACAGGCTTATGTCAAACATGCAGGAGTGGCTCAAAGAAGAGAAAGCGTTTGGTGACCACGAGAAAATTCTGCAGTGTTTCGGGCTGGAACAGTTTTATAGTCGGTTACCTGAGAACGTGCGGTACTGGGTCTTGGATAGGCCAGACGTTAGTACAGTGGCTAAAGCCGCCGAGCTAGCCGAGGAGTTTGTGACGCGTCGGGCTCGCGGAGCTAAGGACGGTCAAAAGGGTGAATTTGGCTCCAAGTCTGAGAGGCCGAAGTTCACAGCCATGAGAGCAAGGGGGGACACACGTAGTGCGGATGCGAGTGAAAGCAGTCCGACTGAACGTAAGGAGACGGCGGCAGCTGAAGCCGAACGCAGAAAGCGGTTCGAGAGGAGGCAAGCACGTGTGTGTTATACGTGCCAGAAGCCGGGTCACTTTTCGGCGCAGTGTCCAGAAACAAAAAGAAAAGTCGTGTGTTTGTCATTATGTAGCACTGACGAGAACATGAAGCTTCTCGAGCCTTACATGCGAGACTTCCTCGTGAACGGGAAAGAGTGCCGAGTGCTTCGTGATTCTGCAGCTACAATAGATGTAGTTCACCCCTCTTACGTAGAACCCGATATGTTCACGGGCGAGTGCGCATGGATCAAGCAAGCCGTGGAAGCTCACAGCGTGTGTCTGCCCGTAGCAAAAGTGCTTATTGAAGGACCTTTCGGAGCACTTGAGACGGAGGCCGTAGTGTCATCTATGCTGCCCCCCCAGTACCCGTACCTATTTTCGAACAGGTCCGATCACCTCCTGCGCGAGAAGGGGCTTTTGTTTGGTGAGGCTAGCGTTCAGGCCTTAACCAGATCGAGAGTTCGGGAGCTCGCTGCAAAGGCGGTAGTTGCGGGGCCGACGTTGTCGAACAATGAAAAAGGGTCGGAGGCGCAGCAAGCTGGTATTCAGAGCACGTCCGAACTGAATAAAATTGAGCCTGTAGCGTTGAAGGCACCAGGTACTGGAGAGGAAATGCCCGACACGGGAAAGTTAGAAGAGCTTCCGGTCGAGCTTCCGGGACTAGGCTCAGTGACGAACAGGGAAGACACTGATCAGGTCATTAGTGACTTAATCATTAAAGCACCGCTGTCGCCTGAGCAGAAAACCGAACTACACCAACTCTTACAAGAGCTTCAAGGTAAGTTCTCTGAGAGGCCTGGTAGGACTTCTGTCCTTACTCATGGTATAGAACTTACCTCCCCAGAGCCAGTACGATCCAAGGCGTACCGGGTGTCACCCCGCCAGCGCGATATTATGGAGGCTGAGGTAAAGAAAATGCTACAGCTCGGTGTTATTGAGGCGGGTGAGAGTGATTATACCTCCCCTTTGATTTTAGTTGAGGTACCGGGCAAGGAACCTCGTCCTTGCGTCGACTACCGCAGGCTTAATTCCATCACTAAGGATCAAATTTATCCGATCCCTAACATCGAGGAGCGTCTTGAGAAAGTTAGTAGCGCTCAGTTTATTTCCACCCTAGATCTTGTCAGGGGTTATTGGCAGGTTCCACTTACAGAAGAGGCTAGTAGGTATGCGGCGTTCATTTCACCAATGGGAACATTCCGTCCTAAAGTTTTGAGTTTTGGTTTGAAGAACGCGCCATACTGCTTTTCAAGCCTCATGGACAAAGTGTTGCGGGGACAGGAAGAATTCGCTTTACCGTATCTAGACGACGTAGCGATATTCTCCGCATCCTGGTCTGAGCATATGGCACACTTGCGGGCAGTGCTAACCCGCCTGCGCGAAGCGGGCTTGACAGTCAAGGCTCCCAAGTGCCAATTAGCACAGGCCGAGGTTGTCTACCTCGGTCACGTGATTGGACAGGGTCGTCGCCGCCCCTCTGAAATAAAGGTGGCCGCTGTGCGAGACTTCCCGCAACCGCGCACGAAGACCGATATTCGGTCGTTCTTAGGTGTCGCCGGCTACTATCAGAGGTACATCCCCAGTTACTCCGATATCGCGGCTCCCCTAACGGATGCTCTAAGAAAAACAGAGCCCCAAACAGTCGTCTGGAGCGAGACAAAGGAAAGAGCTTTTAGCGCCCTAAAGAGCGCCCTAACAAGCCAGCCTGTGCTACGATCGCCAGACTACACAAAAGGGCTCGTTGTTCAGTGCGATGCTAGTGAGCGAGGCATGGGCGTTGTACTGTGCCAAAGGGACAATGGAGAAGTGGAACACCCCGTCCTGTATGCTAGTCGTAAGCTGACCTGTCGTGAGCAGGCGTACAGCGCCACCGAGAAAGAGTGTGCGTGTCTCGTGTGGGCCGTTCAGAAATTGTCATGCTGCCTAGCCGGCTCGAGGTTTATCATTGAGACGGATCACTGCCCTCTCCAATGGCTGCAGACCATCTCTCCCAAAAATGGCCGCCTCCTGCGCTGGAGCCTCGCTTTGCAACAATATTCCTTTGAGGTGCGTTACAAAAAGGGGAGTCTCAACGGTAACGCCGATGGCTTAAGTCGAAGCCCCTAACGTGGGAATCCGCCTCAAAGTTGTTTGTTACTGATGTTTTCTTCCTGAGGCAGGAATTTTAACATATTGCTTTTGTTTAGTGTTTCAAAGTGATTATGTGCTTTCTAGTGCAATTTTCCAATTTGTGGACGCGTTCTGAGTGCTGCTTGACTACTGTAAGGAACTAGGCAGTAGTATAAAAGGGGAAAGAGCCTGGCAGAGCTTAGTGAGGGTTGTCTCGTACTTGCTAACTGAGCGGTTGCGTTTCGGCGTAGTTCTAACGCTTGCTGGGAACGAGCACAAAAATGGCAACTCTCCCGAAGTCACTTTGCAGTGTCCTGTGGGATCCTGAACCTGAGAACGAGGCCTTCTCTGTGCGCTGCGCTCAAGCAACGTCGAGGGACGACCGGTTTTGATTACGAGCGTCATCGAGCGACATCCCTCTGGACAGCGGATGCAGTCCCCTGACCATCGGGATCTCCTTCTCCCGGCGGGGCGGTCTGTTACGTTTCGCCTCGGTCATTTGGCGGTCAGTGGCGGTCATTTTGGGCCCGTTCAGTGCTGCCGTAACGCCTCTCGCCAAGCGCGTCCAGGCAGGTTTCAATGCCACGTGTCGTCGTGTGTGCGTGTGTGTGTGTGCATGTTGGTGCCCACGCTTGTCAAAGCGCGGCAGCCGGGGAGAGGAGCTCCCCAACTGGGAGGTGAGGAGGTCTGACCAGCGCCGGCCCGGCGGACGCGCACGTCACGTCTGAACATGTCTGAGCGTCGCCGTATCGGGTGCCTCATCCCAAGCGGTTCCTTCTTGCCCTCGACTCCGAGGGTATAAAAAGCCGCTGCCCCGGACGCCAGAGAGAGACTTCGATTTCTTCCTTAGAGTAACGTGGTTGCCCTGACCGGCTGCTCTTTTGCGATGCCAGAATAAACAAGTTGTTCTGTTGCCAGTCGACTCATCCTTTGCCGGGACCTTCGGATGTTTCCAGCTTTCCCCCAGGCCGCCAGGCCAACGCTACCCTTGGGGCTTGCAACCCATTTGCAACATGCACCATCCGTTGTGAATGTAACTGAAGGAGGAATTGGCACTAGCATGTGTAGTAAAGAACTAGATGTAACCGCAAGAAGGTTCTGAAAGGGGAAAATGTCTTGCGCACTCTCTTTACCTTTTGAAATTTCGACCTGCACGGCCATATGCAACTGCTGCTCATCATTTGCGTGTTTTGCGAACTCCATCATTCGTGTTACTTCAAGCTCTCTTGCTTGCTTTGCTACGCCAGTCACAGACACTTTGGCGTCGTCTTCCTTCGTGCATTAGGGATGTCGGTGCTGCGACAACTACGGTGGTGTTTGGTTTTGTGCTCGTGATCTTCGAAATTGCGAAGAGTGCAGCGAGACCTACACGGATACAACGGGAACCTCTACCTGCACTCGCTTTCTTAGGCGCCACCGCTCACTTCAGCGCGGTGGATCATTAACTATGATTTAGTCACTGCTGTTAACGAAGCAGTCATTGGGTTTGGTCCACAAGAGTCGGCACATCATGGGAACTGATTATGCAGCTGTATGTTAACTGAATTCTATTGGTGTCGCACATATTAGCATGGAAAGTGAAGGCCATTGCGTAATAGTGGTTTGCGTTCACGCATTTACACAAATGCTAAACAGTTTTTTACGATCCTGAGGTACATCGTGCATGTACAGCCGAGCCTGCTTATAACGAACATGAGCGTCGCGTGGCATCTGTTCGTTATATTCCAAAGTTTGTAGTCAGTGGACCACAGCTTTAAAGACAGTTGCTTGTCAAAACATAAAATTTTTTCTTTGCGAGAAAGTCCGTGATGGACGTCTGTTTTTGCAGCGTAGATCCGATGAGGGAGGTTTCCAGATTATTTAAGGCAGAAGCGTGCGCTTTGCTGAGGCCCTTGGCATAGACAAGTTGTCTGAGGCTCTCTATGCAGCCGATTGCTACAGGTGCGCTTATGGGTGCTGGCTCCGAAGTTCCATCCTCATCCGATTCCTCCGCGTCACTCTCGTCCCGCACTTCAGAAACAATGCCCTAGTCCGTGCACGGTTCCGCGGTGTCGGTGTCGTCATCGACAGAAATAAAATCAGTCCAACCAATGTCATGACCCCCCATGTGTCGGAATCGACAACGCGCTGCCACAAATCGCCGCCGAGCTAGTCATCTTCCGAAGCATCAGGCTCGGAATCAGACACTGTGCCGACGAAGACGGCCTTGCGAAAGCAGTTCCGCTTGCCAGTGGCCGTCACCTCCGCCCATGCTGCTTTCATCATCTCTACCGCTGAATACAATGGAAATGGGCGCGGTGTTCCCCTCCGCCATCCCAAATTACATCCAGGGCCGAGATTTGAACGAAGCCAACGAAACGCCCGCACCCTCAACAAGAGTGACAAAAGCGTGCGATCGGGTAGACGCGCAGAGACGCGCATTGTGCACAGGCGGCAATCAAGCCAATCATGCTAAAGATACAGATGCACAGCGCCAGCGGAGAGACCAATGAACGGCGTCCGTGAGCGTCAGTGCAGCCACCTCTAGGCTCCCACAGAAGGCCTGCTCCACGGATCATGGCCTCTGCGATCGGTACTGGCGGCTGGCTGCGGTGCGGTTGATCACGGACGCCACGCGCGGATTTGCAAGAGAGTGAGGAGAGGGGAGCGGAGTTGCGAGGAGGGGCAGGAGGGCGATCTTGGAAGGCGCGTCTGCGGGGAAAGGGTAGCGCGCTTGAGACCGGCACGAAACGGGCGGGCAGTTCGCCTGCGATGAGGCTCGGGAAAACATACCTCGCGCCGGGCACACAAAGGGGTCAGAAGCAGGTTATCTCGCATCGCGGCGCCGGGTTTACGCCATCCGTTCGCTATAACTGATCAAGAGGGCTTAATGACATTCGTTATACGTGTGATTTTGTGCCACTGAAACAATGTATATTTTGACGGTCGCTCAGGTCTTGTTCGTTATAAGCAAAAGTTCGTCCTAAGTGGGGCCGTTATATGTGGTCTCGACTGTACTAAATTGCATGCACTCACTGTGCACAGAGTGACCCTTCTGTATTGCATGAACAGTATGCAGGAATGATCGCACATGTATTGTGTGAATGCATGAAATGATGTACTGAAAATGTCAGCTGTGCCGTTTGAGATAAACTTAACACCTCTGCTGCGTCGACGCACTTTATCTGTATTGTATCGAATGCTGTAATGTAGACGTATAATGTACTTTGAGAAATATCTCTTTTAGACTGAAAGTAACAGGAAGGTTATATGTATCAATAAAACCATATAAAATATGTTCTCTGTTCTCTATACATTGGGCCAGCTCTGCGGTTACCATTCTTGACGAGTAGCACAACCAATTTTGACATGCCACTACAGCAAAGAAAGGGTGTACGAAAACCGCAGTAAAGTACGGTGCGGCACGCAGATCAGGCGAACAAACGATACATCGGCCAACCTCCCCTAGGGGCCCGATTTTGGACCAGTCTGCTCGTGAAACAAATGCCATGCGAACACCCCCGCACCGCGTGTTTCAGTCGTCCATTCTAATGTAAATAATTCGTACACTATTCACTATGAATGTAACTGAAGGAGGAATTGGTGCTGCTGTTCGTAATTGGGCCCACTAGAAGGTATAGGAAGTTCCACCCTCCGGACTTGGTGCTTGAGGGTGTGGTTCATAGCTTCCATGTTTGTATGATCTGTAGTGGGACAGGTAAGTGTTCAGAACACCTGAAATTCTACACATCGTACAGAGTGCATCTTGCCTAGGTAATGTTATAAATTTGTACCACCCCGAAAGACATACAGGCTGTGATCATATCATTGAGATTCTACTGCAGTACAGAAGAACTGGCAGAAGTAGTGCCAGAAATTTTGGTGAATCGATGCAAACAGAGCGACACAGGCCATACAGCTTCATTTGTTACAGCACTATGGTAATAAATGGTTCTTGGACAATTGGGGCATTGCTCAGAGACTGAAGCCTGAATTTGGTGCACTAACAATGAGCCGTGCTGGCCACTTGATTGTAAAAAATTATTTTATGGGCATTCCACCGATTAAATTTTGCTCTAAGCCAAATGTGCCATATGCCAAGCGTACGACCCCTTGCTCCGCCAGTCATTGTATAATGGAGGTATGATATTTCAGAAAAATCAGTTTACATGCAATGATACCTTTTATCAACAGCGAAATGCTAGGCGACTCCTCATCATCATCAGCCTGACTATGCCCATTGCAGGGCAAAGACCTTTCCCATGTCTCTTCAATTAACCCTGTCCTTTGCCAGTTGCGGCCACCGTATCCCCACAAACTTCTTTATCTCATTTGCCCACCTAACTTGCTGCTGCCTCCTGCTACACTTGCCTTCCCTTGGAATCCACTCCGTTACCCTTAAGGACTAGCTGTTACCTTGCTTTCACATTACGTGCCCTACCCAAGCCCATTTCTTCCTCCTCATTGCGACTAGGATGTAATTAACCCGTGTTTGTTTCCTCACCCACTCTGCCCGCTTCCAGTCTCTTAACGTTACACCTATAGCTAATTGCATAATTTTAGATTTCTACTTTCTGAATATGGACTTTTTTTGCATTCAGATGTCTGGGCTGTATGCATTTTTCTGTGGTCAATAATTGGTGCAATTCAGTAGCTCACCCTGCTGAAGTGTTTGATGGAAGCCCAATTATTTTCTTTTTAGTTTTTTCTTAGTTTGGCAAGCGTACAGTTTTCATTGCTGCTAGTAAGTCACCCTGCGTTACATGAAACAGCAGCTGAACTTGGGTGCACGATTCTAAAATGAAATGAACACAAGCACAGCAGTGGTAAACAGTGAAATTAAAAGCCAAGTGGTATTTGAGAGTGGTATCCTTGGCATGAACCTTTGAAATGCACTTCCCCCTTGCATCAACAGGCCTGCTGACACTGAAGGGCTTCCGCAAGCACAAGTCCCAGCTGATCGAGCAGTATGTGAGCAATGCCACCATGGTGGGAGACGAGGGAATCGAACTTGTCTTTCGACGAAGCAGGACGACAGATATCACGGTGATGAATGAAACCGCATCACGGCCGCCTCATCGAACCCTCCTTGGCCTCAGGGAGGGCTGGCTGCCTTGGGAGAAGCAGAACCTGTTTGGTGCCTTGATGAAGGTGGGTACATTGTAGGTTGTTCGTTCGGTTGCGTGCTGTTGGGCAATGTGCAGAGTGGATACTTTGAAGCTGTGCATGTAATAAAAAAACAGTGGGCATAAAATGTGCCATAGTTGCTGGTACACTTGTATTGAAACTGCAATGCATAGTATTATGGGCAGTTAAATAAATCACAAAGCTGAAATTCCTGGTATGGGTATCAGCTGAAGATGTGCAAAAGCAACATGAGATCTATGCAAGTGTCATACCTAAAAAAAAAAAAACTGTACAGCTATACTCAAGCATCATATATTACCTCTTCGTGTTATGAAGAAAAGGAAATTCGGTGTCAGTTGAATTAATAGGTGGCTGGCTTGTTCACTTGCTTGGGTTCTTTTCCATGTAATAGGCTTTTGTGATAGTTGTTGAGTAGACATATTTATGGTTGGCATGTTTGCTCATTGTCCTGATTGCCTTGGCCGGCTCAAATGTTTATGATAATGTGATGGCTTTTGCCCTGCATAGCAATGGCTGAGGGTGATGACCATATCAAAATATAGGTGTAGTTTATTGAGTGGCTCCCAACAAGTGGAGATTGACAGGAGGCAGTGAAGTAATCTCCCGAGCAACTTCACTTTGAAGGAGCAACTTGGAGGCAGCCAGCAAGAGGAGCTGCAGTGCTGAACAGTCTTCCTAATTTGTTGCTTGCAAAACTGGTGCTGCATATTGATTGCCACTGGTACATCAGTCGACAACGTGAAAGATGCTGGCGTAGAAGGAGAGGCAATCAAGGCACCGACTCCTTCTCCCGTGTCCCTTCTCTGGGTCTGCCGGTCATCATCTTTCTGAAAAATCCGAGCCTCCAGTATTGCTTTGGAGAAACCACGCATCCTGGCTGTGTTTTCTAAGCTTTGAAGCAGAGGCAGCATGTGCATGGAAATCAGTGCGACATTATAATTGTGCAAAGCACAGGACAGTAGACCACGCATTGTGGCATGCAAGTGCAGACTCTCTCGTTTACTCACATCTTGGTTTGCGGCATGATCTGCCAGCTGTGCAGACCCAGCTGATTGCCCTTTTTTAGAGTTTTCATTAGCCAGGTTTCATTGTACTATTTTTATTTTGCCTTTTGATGTAAGCAGTGACAAACACGCAGTGCCCATATAGTTCGTTATGCAACATGCAAAGCCTTTTTGTTTCTGAGTGACATTGTATTTCAAGGTATGGAGTTTAAGTTATAATTACTGGGGTACTTAAGGAACTTACGTGAGAGTAATGCAGTCCAGTTCTATTAAAATTTCATCCTATTTCTATTATATTTATATTCAAAGTCTGTTCTAATTCTATTTTATTCCTTTGCAGTTTATGCAGTGGTAAGTACTAGTACTGACTATTACTCATTAACATTTCATGTTTTCTCGCTTTTTGTGACATCACACCATTTCGACCAATTGCAAGTTTTTGGGTGATGCCAGGTCTTTGTGCCGATAAGTGATCTAATGCTTTTGCATTAATAATGAGTTACTGTGGATGGTGTTTCACTTTTGTTTTAGTTGTTCAAAAGAAACAACAATTTAATGTTCCTAGGTTCACCTAAACTTGCTTCAATTGTATGGAGTTCTATGGGAAAGGAGGACACATTACCGTATAAACATGTGTAAGAGCCTCATCCATGTATGGGCCGCACCCTGTTTTCTCAAAGGAAATATTAAAAAAAACGATTCATATAAGGGTCACAACCAAACTTGCCACGATCCACGTGGGAATAGCCTTCGAAATGCACGCGCACAAGAGCTTCCAGGTGCCACCCACTAATGGCACCCAAGGCCGCGGGTCATCATCATCATCATCAACTTTTTCCTCCACCATGAGCTCCCGCTATCCATATCGGCATCATTATCACCAGCTCCAGCTTTTTGTGGCTGTCAAAGGCACGAGAGTTGCGGTAGCATAGTAGTTCACTGTAGTTGTGGCTTTCATGTGCTGCTGCCGAGCGTTGCAATTTTAGCAC